>CAUDMG010003781.1:0-23747 GCA_958450375.1 Homarus gammarus
CAGGGGTGAGTACAGACTAAAGAGAAGTACAAAGCAAGGTATATATATATATGCAGAGGAGGGTGAGACCAGGTCCACAATGGTCAGGTAATTACGAATTGACCCTACTAATCTTTAAATAGCACCAGCAAGGAATCGAACCCTCGACCTACTGGGTGTGACTAGGGAACGCTTACCGGCTAGGCCACAAGGACACTAAAAGCAGCTCTAGACTCTGTTATATTTCACACAAAGCCTGTTCATCGAGCTGATGGCGCCGTGAACCTCAATGGGAAACTGCCCGTGCCTCTTATGTGGTGTCAGTAGCATTTTACCGAATCCAGCTGGTATGAAACGCGAGGTACATATATATACTTCATTTTTAGTCCATTTAACACGCGGACTTTGAACATATAATCAACGACCTCACCAGCAAGGAATCGAACCCTCGACCTACTGGGTGTGACTAGGGAACGCTTACCGGCTAGGCCACAAGGACACTAAAAGCAGTTTTAGACTCTGTTATATTTCACACAAAGCCTGTTCATCGAGCTGGATTCGGTAAAATGCTACTGACACCACATAAGAGGCACGGGCAGTTTCCCATTGAGGTTCACGGCGCCATCAGCTCGATGAACAGGCTTTGTGTGAAATATAACAGAGTCTAGAACTGCTTTTAGTGTCCTTGTGGCCTAGCCGGTAAGCGTTCCCTAGTCACACCCAGTAGGTCGAGGGTTCGATTCCTTGCTGGTGAGGTCGTTGATTATATATATATATATATATATATATATATATATATATATATATATATGTGTGTGTGCTGATAACCACAAGGAAAGAAGAAAACACGAAGTTCCCAAGCGCTTTCGTGTAATTTTCAGGGGTGAGTACAGAGTCTGTACTCTCCCCTACAGATGTGAATTACACGAAAGCGTTTGGGAACTTCGTGTTTTCTTCTTTCCTTGTGGTTATCAGCATATACCTAGATCTCGCGCCCCGACAGAGATTGACTCGCCTGTATATATATATATATATATATATATATATATATATATATATAATCAACACCTCAATCCGCCAGGATTCGAACCCACGGCCCACAAGCCTATGACTGTGACCGGGGAACGCTAACCGCTGGACCACCAGGATACTAAAAGCAGTCCTAGACTTTGTTATATTTCACACGGCGCCATAAGCTCGTTGAACAGGCTTTGTGTGAAATATAACAAAGTCTAGAACTGCTTTTAGTATCCTGGTGGTCCAGCGGTTAGCGTTCCCCGGTCACAGTCATAGGCTTGTGGGCCGTGGGTTCGAATCCTGGCGGGTTGAGGTGTTGATTGTATGTAGAAGTCCGCTTGCTTTATTGGGCTAATGAAATATATATGGATCCTCGTGTTTCGAAGCCGGATTTGGTAAAACGTTACTCTGACCACCTAAGTGATACGGGTGGTCCCCATTAGAGGTTCACGGCGCCATAAGCTCATTGAACAGGCTTTGTGTGAAATATAACAAAGTCTAGGACTGCTTTTAGTATCCTGGTGGTCCAGCGGTTAGCGTTCCACGGTCACAGTCATAGGCTTGTGGGCCGTGGGTTCGAATCCTGGCGGGTTGAGGTGTTGATTGTATGTAGAAGTCAGCGTGCTTTATTGGGCTAATGAAATATATATATATATATATATATATATAAATATATATGTATGTATATATTTATATATACAGGATGATAACCCTTTATTCGAACTACCGAAAATCGAAGAGCTCTGAAAACCGAAAGTTTTTTTTTTTGGGGGGGGGGGGGGGGGGGGGAGTGGAAATTTTTTTTTTTTTTAACAGGGATTAGCCCACCCAGGCATAGATCACTGACCCACATCGAGGCCTGGGGGCGAAAATGTAATTGTAATAATAATTATAATAATAATAATTATTCATAGTAAATAAAAACTTTAATAAAAATACACCAAAATGAAATAATAATGATTACAATAATAATAATAATGATAATAATAATACTAATAATAATAACAATAATAATAATAATAAAATTTAATAATAAATTAATAATAATAATAATAATAACAATAATACTGTAATAATAAAATAATAATAATAATACAGAAAAAAAATACAAGAATGAAATAAAGATCAAGAGTGAGAAACACGACCTAGACCTATGAATTATTATTATTATTATTATTATTATTATTATTATTGTTATTATTATTTTTATTATTTTTATTATTGTAATTTTTATTATATTTTCGCCCCCCAGGCCCCAATGTGGGTCAGTGATCTATGCCCGGGTGGGCTAATACACATAAAAAAAAAAACCTAACCATTCTGAAAACCGAAAAATTCCGAAAACCGAAATGCCTCTGGCCCCAAGAATTTCGGATAAAGGATTGTCAACCTATATATATATATATATATATATATATATATATATATATATATATATATATATATATGTATATATATATATATATATCCCATAGTTATTACTTGATTATTAGGTAATAAGTTATAGTCTATATATTGCTTTGGGGTGATTCTATGTATGCGTTTTCCCATTTCATCTTCTATCCTTTCTTTGTATTCCCTATCAAAATCTTCATTTCCTCATCCCATATTTTAAAAACTTTTACCCATTCCGTTTTGAATGCTGACTCTTCTTCATTTTCCTTGTACAGTTTTGTTCCATTATGTATGGTGATTTTTGCTTGTTATGCCCCATCATCTTGTTTATGGAAGTCCAATATGTTTTTTGTGAATTTAGTCTTGTCAGACGCCATTATAATATCAATCCATTTTTTTTTGTTTGCTTCCTTACATGCGTCTCTTAATTTTAACTGCAGTGCTGTCTGCGTCGTATATAGCCATCTGTTACTACCGTGTCTCTCTTTGTACCTGATTATTTCATTGTAATGGGTTTGGATTAATTTAATTTCGTCTGTTAGTCTATTGTTGGATAATGTTCTGAAGTGTGAAATAGGAGTGTGTTTGGTTATAGAGTGTTTTATTGCTGAGTGCAGTCTGTCAATTTCAGTCTGTTTTGCTCATTTTAGTCTCTCTTTTTATTGGTAAATGTATGGGGCTTGTTGACAGTGTTAGTAAAATTGATAGATGGTCGCTGCCCGTAATAGGTCCCTGTTTTATATGATAATTTAAAAGGACGTTTTTATTGGTAAAAATTCTGTCTGGTGTCGATCGTGTATTGCGATTTCTCCAGGTTGGAAAGTTAGGGCGAAGCTAATTGATTTTCCCTAGGTTTATTGATTGATTAAGGGCCCACGGCGTTATTATTTGTAGTGTCGAAAATCGTGTGTCTGGCGTTAAATTCTCCGAAGATGTACATAGGGTGATGTTACGGTCATTTCCCCGTTCCCTCAATATTTGTTTTCGTTACCCATTTTATTTAATTTCTGTTGTCTCCCGTTTTTTCTTTAGTAACGAAATTCCAAGCTTCTGGTAAAGACTTTACAAAATGTCTTAATTATTTTATATAAATATGTACTGTATACTAGTATTTGTTTCATTATGTAAACTTTGTAGAATGTATTTTTATTTTTTATGCAGTTTTGGAAGACTGTAAGAAGCAGGTGTTTAGTATAAGAAGAATTAGAAATTATACGTTGAAGAAACAATAAAGTATTGGAACATTGTTTTGGTTTTGGCGGGTTCTCTCGGTAGCTAGGTTGAGGAGGATAGGGGGGGCCAAACTTGTGTGGTACACATTTATCTATTATTATCTGGGCAATCATGTATAATTATGGTGTTAACTAAAGTGTCATATGTTCATATAGTCTAACTAATATTGTAGTAGTGAGAGAGCATTGTATTGGGTGGAGATAACATTCTTCTGAGTGAATTGATGTGTGGCCTTTTGTATGCACTTGGACGGAGAACACATATTTATTATATTTTGTTGTTAAATATATTTTATTGTAATTTTCAATCTGTGTTTTGATTAAACCAGTTTTAATGGGAACAGTGGTATTGAAATAAACACCTGTCAGCTGTCAGGAGGTGGTTAGCCAGAAATAAGGTAAGGCTCTGTGTTTAACATTTAATCTCTCTGTTAACAGAAGCTGTTATTTCAGAGTCTCTTCTGATATAATGGTCCTATGGGCTGACTATGCATCCTCTAGTGAGCCCTAGAACAGGATGTTAAGTTGTAACAGTGACCATTGTTATCCGATTTAAATAGGTCTTCTATACGCAAGAAGGGCTGTCTCGGTGGCAGATAAGTAGTAGCAATGATTACATCTCCTTGAGTTGTGTTTATATTTATTGCTAGATATTCATCGTGGAAGTCATCGATTAGGTTATATTTTAAGTTTCTTTTAACCTCTATAGTTACTCCGTCATTTTTCTTGTCCGATTTATTTCTTTCTTTTACATAATAGTTGAAGAGTTTTATGTTGTTGTTGTCTTTCTCACCTTGACCGTTTATTAGTATAATGTCAGGGTCAATTTATTGATATATATTACTTAGGTTAATTCTCTCAATCATCCACTTTCTTACGTTATGTTGTATTATTCTTAAAGTTCTTACTGTTTGTCTGTTGTCCATTGTTTCTTAAACATGGATTGTGGCAGTTGTAGTGGAGACCTATCATCATGTTTACCGCATCTAACTCTTCTAAACTCTGTAGGAAACCCTGGCGAGCACTGAGCTATTCCTCCCCTCCACCACACAGCACAGCCATGGAAAAGTTCCAGATGTTGCCTAAATGTTGAACAAATAATTAATTTATGTACAAATAAAATCTTTTTACGTATTTTTTTCAGGCATTATTATGACAACAGAAAAAGGGTATAATGCGACACCAAGGGAGGGTTGGCGAAGGCAAAGTAAAGTTAAATCACATCCCACGAGGCGCGGTTTGGTCGGGAGGGCTCGGGGAATCCAACAAGGTCAACCCCAGAGGGCAAATTCCAGGACAATTTGACTCCTTCATTGTTGCACCTCCATCTCCTGCCTTCCTTGTGAAGGTTGAAGCTAATCATGGGTATACTTTTCGCTCTTCGACGTATTCTCTTTCACTTATCAACATTGTACAATAAAGCTGATATGCATAAACAACTCTGTTAAATACAAACTAAATGTTAAAGCAAAACGGACAAAACAAGACTTAAAACTCATATCTGCGAACTAAACGAAGTAAAATGTAAAAATCCATCAAGAAAATGATCAAGTACATTTAAATAACCTGTAACGAGCTCAAGGTTGACATCATACGAGTAAAGACGAAGATCCGCGAGGCATGGATATGTGTTTATATAATCTGATAGGGAGTCTATGTAATAAATTAATGGAGGATAACTGGCACCACCTGCCCCTACTCAACCATCTGTTCCCTGCACCACTTGTTTCCTTCACCACAATCTGTTCCCTGCATCACCACCTGTTCCCTGTGTATGTATATTATGTATGCTGGATTATATATCATGTATGTATATTATGTATGTGCACCATTTATGTATTATTTATTCAGCCTAGCTAGCAGCGTGTGGCAATGATATTACCATATCCCACACGCTTAATTAATGTGCCTGGCGACGTATGGAAGCTGCTAATGTATCACTTGCCATACGTCGCCTATGGCAGTTGATCAAGGAGTCTAGCCGGGGAGACCGCTGCTCTCCTTTGTGTACATACTCTTATCCAGTAAACCGAACCTACAAAACTATGCAGGTGTTTGTGTTCTCTCCTGTATATAGAACTTATTATTCAGAACCTAACATGGCGCAGTGATCCGATCTTACTGGATAATTACGAGTGATAGCGCAAAGTTTGTAGAAAGCCGGCTTGGCCTCTCGCTTGGGTCAACTCCCGTGCGTCACCTCTCCTCGAAGAATTTCAGCAACTTTGAGCAGTGTCAGTGACAGTGATTTTCTGTGAAGTGTTTAGTGCATTGTGTGTTTCGTGCCATTCATGTGTGACCTTGTTCTAAAGGATTCCCAAGGTATACGGCACGTTCTGGGCATTCGTAAGGAGTAGAGTTCAGTGCACCCGTCTCTGACCGCGTCCTGAGGGTACTGGGCTGACTGGGAGTCGCCGCGCCTCTCCCTCCACACCCTCACAGCGCCGCCACCACCCCCCCTCACAGCTGGGGCGAGACGCTTTGCTCGCCCGGGACACACACTCACACACACATACATGTACTAACATTCGCTGACCGCGCGGCTTCCTTATATATATTTTATATATATAACCTACTTATCTGTGTATTTAATTAATTTTTTGTCTGAAACCTTGTTGATACGACGGGCTGACCGGTCAACACTGATTTAAGACATAGTACACAGATGAAGTAGTTATGTCTCACGCCTTACGTAGCCGTGGACCCAGCGCCTGGATGAGTCAGGCGGGTGATAACCCCGCAGAGATGGATGACCAGGCCGGCCACGACGCTCCAGCCCCCACATCGCGCAGTCCCTCACCTCAATATTCAGCGTTGTCTCCAGAGATAATTGCTTTACTGAAGTTTATGAGAGATGAGAAACGCGAGGATGAAGCCCACAGACGTTTGGCGGATGAGCACAGAAGGCAAGCAGAGGCAGAACGAGACAACCAACGGAGATTGGAAGACAGTGAACGGTTTGAAGCCTTGATATCTCGCCTCACTGTTAACCAAGCCCCTGGCTCTAACACTGCCTCGGTACTGACTGGTTCAGATACCTCATCCATGCTTCCTTCACGCCCCCCAGCCCCACCTAAAGCAGCAGCTCAAACGCCGCCCATCTTGAAGCCTGATGAGACTTTCCAGACTTTTCGTGAATGGCGGCGACGGTGGACTGATTATTCTACAATGGTGGATCTCCAGAGTTTGTCACAGCCTAAACAACTCATCCAGCTGCGCATGTGCCTGTCCTTGGAAATTCAGCGTGTCTTGGAACATACGTTGCAGGTACCCCCAACCTCTTTGCTGTCTGTAGAGGAGGTACTGGACGTTCTACAACGGCACATCAAAGGACAACAGAATGAAGCTCTGCGCAGGAGGGATTTGTTTAGCTGCAGACAGATGGAGGGTGAGTCTTTTGATGCCTTTTACGTGCGTCTTAAGAGAGCCTCGGAAGAGGTAGATATATGTCCAGGCCACCACCAGCAGTGCGAGGAGACCCAGTTGAGGCAGGTGATCCTGATGGGTGTTAAGGACGAGGAACTTGTCCAACGCCTCACCTCCCTCGACTCTTCCTCTTCTCTTAAGGATGTGTTGACGATATGTCGCTCCTATGAGGCTGCCAGGTGTGCCACCTCTGCCATCCGCGCTCCCCCTACAGCTGTACGCGCTGTGTCCCGGTACAAGAAGGACAAGAAGTCTGTTCCTACGCCTTCGCCCACCACGTCCACGCCCGGTTTATTTTGCAACAACTGTGGTAAGCAGCACGGAACACAGGTGTGTCCAGCTGCTCAGTCTACCTGCAACAGTTGTGACCGTAAGGGCCACTGGTCACTCACAGTACGGTGCCCAGCCAAACGCGTCCAGTGCAATGTGTGTGGTCGTCTGGGCCACTATGACAAGTGTTGCCCTTCCAACATACCCAAGAGACCGCGTCGGCGGAAGCTTCAGCCCCCCTCCACCAGAGAGGGCCGCCCACAGTCTTCCAATCAGAGGTACGACGACTCCTGACAACGCTCGAGCCACATTAGGAATGTGTGCTCCCCCCAGCGTCCCAGGACCAAAGTCCCCCAGTACATCAGCGTCATCGTGACCTACGGCGGTGTGTCATCCCGTCTTCAGATGTTGCCCGACACCGGCGCTGATGCTACAGTCATCGGTCCCCAGCATTTGCAATGCTTGGGGCTCTCTCCAAGTGATCTAGGACCGCCCCCCAAGGATCTCCGCTTTATGGCAGATGGTTCACAGATGACCCCGGCCCTAGGTTCACTCTATGCACACGTCACCTTTGGCAACAGGTCGTGTCAAGCCTGGATTGATGTGCATAATGGCGTCCCGACTCCTTTGCTGTCCTACAGACATTGCCAAGAGTTGGCCATCATCTCCCAGGACTTCCCCAAACCTATTCTTGAGGTAAAACACGCCAACAGGGTGCAAAAGGGGAGCAGCAACGACCCTGCTGCCGCCCTACCCCTGCCTCTTGCCAGTGACACCTCTCCTTCGGATGCTCGGAAGTACTTCCTGAAGGAATTCAGCGACGTTCTGGTGACCAAGTCCGCTCTGGAATCCAAGCCTCTCAAGAAGATGGCAGGCCCCCCCATGAGGATCCACCTGAGGGACGACGCGAAGCCATTCGCTATTTACACCCCTCGACTGGTTCCCCTGGCCTTCCGCGAGGCGGTCAAAAACGAGCTGGACTCCATGGTCGCCCAAGAAATCATTGTACCAACCGGCGATGACCCGTCTCCATGGTGTCACCCGATGGTTGTCGTCGCAAAACCTAAAGGTGGTGTTCGGATCACCACTGACCTTTCCAAGCTCAACAACCAGGTGTCACGTCCTGCGCACCCTTCTCCCACGCCCTTTGCAGCCATACGCAGCGTGAACCCGAAGGCGCGCTTCTTCACGACGATGGACGCCCTGTGTGGATACTGGCAGATAGAGCTTGCCGAAGAAGACCGACCACTCACAACGTTCATCACCCCGCATGGACGTTACAGTTATTGCCGTGGCCCCATGGGATTCGCCGCTACAGGAGACGCTTTCTGTCTTCGAGGTGATATGGCTCTACAAGGTCTGGCAAACTGCGTGAAAGTGGTCGACGACATACTCGTGTACGATGAGGATTACATGGATCACCTCTGCCGTATCTACGAGGTACTCAACAGGTGCCGGAAGCACGGCATTACCCTAAATGCCGACAAGTTTGTTCTGACCAGCTCTTCAGTTGACTTTTGTGGGTACACCCTCTCAGGGAATGGTATCGCAGCTGACCCGGAAAAGGTCCGCGCCATTACGGATTTTCCCACCCCTGCTAACCTGACCGACTTGAGGTCCTTCATCGGTCTCGTCAACCAGTTAGCAGAGTTTTCGTCGGACATCTCCGCAGCTGCTCAACCACTTCGCCCCCTGATGAGCCCCAAGAGGACATTCCTGTGGACCCCCGACCACGACAAGGCCTTCCAGCAAGTGAAACAGGCCCTGTCTCGTCCACCTGTCCTCGCCACGTTTGACCCAGCCTTGCCGACAGTTCTGCAGACAGATGCCTCACGCTTGTATGGCGTGGGATACGCCCTACTGCAGGATCATGGTGGAGGGCAGTTCCGGCTCGTCCAGTGTGGCTCGCGTTTCCTCTCTGACACTGAGACGCGCTACGCCACTATTGAGTTGGAGCTGTTGGCCGTGGCTTGGGCGATGTCCACATGCAGGTTTTACCTCATAGGCCTGCAACACTTTCACCTAGTGACCGACCATCGCCCGCTTGTCCCGATCCTCAACCACTACACGCTAGACGCCGTTGAGAACCCTCGCCTCCAGCGTCTGAAAGAGAAGCTCTCGGCGTACATCTTCACTGCAGCGTGGCGCGCGGGTAAGGAGCTCTGCATCCCTGATGCCTTATCCCGCTCTCCTGTCAGCCGCCCTACTCCAGAAGACCATGTACTCGACGCCGACCTCGCTCTTTCCGTCAGGACTGTGGTCACTCTCCATGCCGTCCAATCCCTTCGTTCGGACCTGTCACCAGATGACGACAAGGCAATGGAGGACCTTCGAACAGCGGCCCGAGATGACCCTTCCTATGTCCGACTTGTCGAGTGTGTGAGGAATGGATTTCCTAGCAACCGCTACGATCTTCACAACACCCTGCTCCCGTATTGGAAACTCCGCGATGAACTCTACTGCGACGGAGACCTTGTTCTGTACGGAGCACGTGTAGTTGTCCCTGCTGCATCACGTCCCCACGCCTTGGCCCGCCTTCACGACAGTCACGGTGGAGCTGAGGCCACCAAACGACGTGCACGACAGACTGTGTTCTGGCCCGGCATCAACTCCGACATCTCCAATGTTGTCCGTGCGTGTGAGCCCTGCCAAGTATTACAACCCAGCCAGCAGCAGAAACCCTTCATGAGTGACGAAAACCCCACCCGCCCCTTTGAGTCTGTGTTGGCCGACTTTTTCTGTGTGTCAGGAAAGTCCTTCCTCGTTATCGTCGACCGTCTCTCTGGTTGGCCGGTTGTCATCAAGTGCGGTAATGACACGACGTCTGCCGCCACCATCAGCAAGTTCCGCCACTACTTCCGTGACGTGGGCGTTCCTGTACGCCTGCGAACCGACGGAGGGCCTCAGTTCACAAGCCGGGACTTTGCTGTGTTCCTCGACCGATGGGGAGTTCGGCATGTGTTGTCATCGCCCCATTACCCGCAGTCCAACGGCCACGCTGAGGCTGCTGTCATATCCCTGAAGCACCTCATCCTTAAGGTGGCCCCTTCTGGGAACATTGACTGCGAGGCCTTCGACAGGGGTCTTCTTGAACTCCGCAACACACCTAACTACACCGGACGCTCCCCTGCCCAGGTTTTGTATGGACGCCCCCTTCGTTCTTGTGTCCCTGCTCACCCTCAATCCTTCTCCAAGGAGTGGAAGGCCAAGACAGAGGATTGTGATCGCCGAGCCGCCGAACGTGTTCAGGACGTCGTCGCCCGCTACAACGACCACGCCCGCTCTCTCCCCAGGTTGAGTGTCGGCACCCAAGTCCGTGTTCAAGACCCGACCTCCCTACGTTGGGACAAAGTAGGCGTAGTCATGGGTCTCGGCAGGTCACGGGACTACCAGGTGCGGTTACCCAGTGGTCGTGTGTGGTGGAGGAACCGCCGTTTCCTCCGACCCGTAACAATGCCTTCTGCTGGCCCCGCCACCAGTGTTGAGTCCCATACCCTTCCCAGTGATGAAGTCCCTCGACGCTCAGAACGGATCCAAAAGAAAAGGTCCGCTCAAGACTTTGCTATGAGCGTATAGGGGGGAGGGAGGTGTATGTATATTATGTATGCTGGATTATATATCATGTATGTATATTATGTATGTGCTCCATTTATGTATTATTTATTCAGCCTAGCTAGCAGCGTGTGGCAATGTTATTACCATATCCCACATGCTTAATTAATGTGCCTGGCGCCTATAGCAGTTGATCAAGGAGTCTAGCCGGGGAGAGTGCTGCTCCCCTTTGTGTACATACTCTTATCCAGTAAACCGAACCTACAAAACTATACAGGTGTTTGTGTTCTCTCCTGTATATAGAACTTATTATTCAGAACCTAACAGTATGATTGACCCTGAATGAGATAATGAGAGGAACAACAATTGAGGCTGTATAATTATGGGGTCCTGGTACAGCGGGGCGTCCCAAGATATCACTTCACCCTAAACTAGTGACTATGGAACAGCCTACTCTGGAGTGAGGGTACGGCATTAAACAGATCCGGATTCTTCCCTACACTCGATAAGACTTACCACACGACTGCCACGTGTAATAACAGGTAAGCCTTATGACACTTGGAACCTAATATCCTACGTCTGTCACTCTTACTCTACGGTAATACCAATATATGCACACACATATGAAGGAAACTTTAAACCACCGAAAAGCAATTGTGAACAGAAGTGACTGGGAGGAATAATTAACAACGAGTAACAAGGGAGGAAGGAATATGGTACTTAAGGTCGTGTCCTGTCACGGTCGCCATTTGTTACGAGTTGGGGATTTAGAATATAGTTATACGTCTACCCAGATCCCAACAGGTAACAACAAAAATAAAAACAAAGACAATCGGACTATAAAAGGGTAGACAAAAGATGAGAGCTTTTGTTGTATATAATAAAGTACCATAAATTCCTTAACAAAACATTCAGCTATCTATAATTGCCCTTAACCAAACTTAACCTAAACATGAACAGTATATACAGTACATATTAATAAAACATAAAACAATAGTGAAGCAAGGTGGAGGTGGAGAGGCAATACAAGATTACAAATACTTAAGTGAGGAGCTGAGATGGCTGACGAGTAAAGCTGAGTATTGTAGAAGACGATAGGTAGTCACTGTGCCGTAGGGTTCCAGGATAGGTGATCCTGTGGTCACTTCCCAGAGTGTACTGCTCTCTCCTCGAATTGGAGCTGACAAAAACGACTTGGAAGTGACGCAACAACCAGGATATGGAGAAGGGAAACCCCGGAGTGGTAACTAAGACGAGTCATACTCGTGTCTCGTCCCTAGATGGCGTTGCTCGTGGTGCTGGGTAGGTAGATCAAGACAATAGATGGCGTGGTTCGTAGTACTGGGTAGGTAGATCATGACAATCGGTGGAGGGGTTCGTAACAGCCTCCTACATTGTACAGTGTCTCATATTGTTCATCTTTTCAACCACAATATTTCCTACTTCCCAAAATGTTTATTAAATTATTGTCACACACACTACTCCTAAAATGTCTGTAAAGTTAATGTGATTTAGTGTATCAGAGAATGAGTGTCTGGTTCAGTGTGTCAGTGTGAGTTAGTTTATCAGGGTGATAAATAGTGTATCATAGTTTGAATTAATGTACCAGGGTGTGTGAAAGTGTGCCTGGATGAGAGTTGATGCGCCAGGCAGTATATGAATGCGCTAGGGTGTTAGTCTTTCAATGTGTGAGTAATGTATCCGTGTGTGCATTAGTGTTATAATAAGTTAGTAAAATCTAATCTATTGTGTCAAGATTGAGGCAGTATTTCATGGTGTAAGTCTGCATATTAGCGTGTGTGGTGGTGAATCTAATTATGAGTGTGTCAGGATGTGTTGTAGTGATTGTATGTGTGGTGCAGTATAAGGGTGTGAGAAAGTATGAGGTGGAGTATTAGGGTGTGAGAAAGCATGAGGTAGAGTATTAAGGTGTGAGAAAGCATGAGGTAGAGAATTAGGGTGTGAGGAAGTGTGGGGTAGAATATAATAGCATAAATTAGTGTGTCATGTTAAGTGGTCGCGTGTCGCTCCCACTCTCATTCAGTCTCCAAACCCTGGGTAACATGTGATACCCAAGCCCGAAAGGTTAGCACTGATATTTAGATTGATATTGAAACAGATTCTTTAGCCAGAAAAATACTGATACGGGGGACAGCAGGTGTCCACAAGGTTCCGTCCTTAAGGCAGTGACCCTTACTATTCTTCTGAATAAAAAAAAATTGACCCTGCCAACTCTAAGCACAGCAGCTGTGCATAGTAAGGTCATAGGGCAAGATGACTCGGCCTTCTCACCTGGCTACAAATCTTCTTAATCACAAAATTATCCAGTTTGTACATACCATTACTCAAATTCATGTTGACAGATTCGGTATATTTAATGAGACTGGATTCTATAATGTTCCTACTGACAATTGTTATCAGCATATACTTGGATCACGCGCACCTACAGTGATTTACTTGCATATATATAAATATATATATATATTTCATTAGACCAATAGCACGCGGATTTCTACGTACAATCAACACCTCAACCCGCCAGGATTCGAACCCACGGCCCACTAGCCCAAGACTGTGATAGGGGAACGCTAACCTCTGGACCACCAGGATACTAAAAGCAGTCCTAGACTTTGTTTTATTTCACACAAAGCCTGTTCAACGAGCTTATGGCGCCGTGAACCTCTAATGGGGACTACCCGTATCATGTAGGTGGTCAGAATAACGTTTTACCAAATCCGGCTTCGAAACACGAGGATCCATATATATTTCATTAGCCCAATTGTGGGTTGAGGTGTTGATTATATATATATATATATATATATATATATATATATATATATATATATATATATATATATATATATATATATATATATATATATATATATATATATATATGCTGATAACCACCAGGAAAGAAGAAAACACGAAGTTCCCAAGCGCTTTCGTGTAATTCACATCTTCAGGGGTGAGTACAGACTAGTCTGTACTCACCCCTGAAGATGTGAATTACACGAAAGCGCTTGGGAACTTCGTGTTTTCTTCTTTCCTGGTGGTTATCAGCATATACCTAGATCACGCGCACCTACAGTGATTTACGTGCATATATATATATATATATATATCTATATATATATATATATATATATATATATATATATATATATATATATATATATATATATATATATATATATATATATATACATATATATATATATATATATATATATATATATATATATATATATATATATATATATATATATATATATATATATATTAAGAACTGTTCCGTGCACACATGAAACAGTTCTTAATACTTCAAAGTTATTGTTGCCTGAGGTTCTAATAATTTTTATATCATGTATAACTTTTATTCCCCAGAGTAGTGTTTTAAGTTCAAGTTAAGAGGTGCGCATATTGGTGTACCATTATTGGATTGTGTTTGTAGTGTTGGAGGGAATATAAGTGTCTAAATGTAACAGTGTGTCTCATTCATCCCAGTCACAGATGCTATCCTTCCACGGGTCACGGACAATTTATTTTGTTTAGTAGTTTTAAGTGTTCTTGTGCTGGTTCGGGATAAATTTCAGAGTAATTTCGAATGCCCCGCCATTAGCGATACTGAGCGTTCAAGGTCGTCTGAGGGAAGAGAGCGCTCCCCGCACATAGTGGGAGTTTGTGGAACTAGGCCTATATGATATTTAATGTAATTTGCCGAATTAATAAT
Source organism: Homarus gammarus (assembly GCA_958450375.1). NCBI lineage: Eukaryota > Metazoa > Arthropoda > Malacostraca > Decapoda > Nephropidae > Homarus > Homarus gammarus. Next base: position 14,605 of record CAUDMG010003781.1, read on the forward strand.
GATGTGATTCATGAAGTTAAGGGACTATTATTGAATTTGAGATTATTATAGATCGTTTAGCAGTCTGAATGATGTTACGGGTGTCCCAAGGAGTTATTAGTTAGGCGGAAAATAAGTCACGTAGGCCTAAGCTCACGCCTTGAGAGAATGCGACGAGGCCTCTCCCCCAGTCCCGGAGAGCATTCACAGAGACAAGACGTCTCTGCGCGCTTGTCCCAGGAATAGTCACGTGGCCTAGTCACCTGTGTTGCATTATTGCAGAGTAACAAGTAAGTCTCATTCGATCTCAGACAGGGTTAGATAGGGCAGTGATAAAGTAAACTAGAGCTAACAGTGAGTTCATTTCAGGGTTTCCGTGAGAACCCACTTGACTGGAGTTGACCCGGAGTTGACTGCGAGAGATTGACTGCCGTTTGAGACTGAGGGTGGCGATTGTCGCCATTGGACCGAGCAAAGTAGGCCTGCCACTGTTTAGCGGGGTAGCAAAGGATCTCTTGAGTGAACGAGTGCTCCCGACAACTAAACGACCCGGGACCAGCAGTGGGTGATCAGTTCTTACCACTCCGGGCACATCACCACGTGTCCCGAGCTGCTAGCGAAACCCTCTTGCTAACGGGGCGCTAAAGCTTCTCTCAACTGTACAAGGTCTGATTGGCTCACTCCCGTCCGCTTTATGGACGCACTGGGAGTACACTGAGGCTATCTGAGTAGACTAATGGTCACACACTGAGACCGTGAGTCTAGGCCTCTAGGAGATACCTGGAGGAACATTTTCCTTCCCTTATTACGGGTGTAGTTTAATAGTTTCTAGATAATTTTGATAATATTGTTTTGAATGTTTGTGCCATCAAGTGGAACCAGAGTGATACTGTGATTTGATTCTTTTAATGCCTCTGATTGTTCTTCATAATTCTGATCTCAGGTATAACCTTGTTCCCCAGAGTAGTGGTTAGGTTAGGTTAGGAAGTGTGCATCTGTTGGGGTGCTATAATTTTGTTGAGTGCCCTTAAGGCCTATTCATTGTAGAGTATTTAATTTCATGTTTTATTACCATTTCCTCAGTGACTGATATAATTTTGTTGAGTGCCCTTAAGGCCTATTCATTGTAGAGTATTTAATTTCTCATTTTTATTACCATTCCTCAGTGACATATAATTTTGTTGAGTGCCCTTAAGGCCTATTCATTGTAGAGTAGTAAATTTCTTTTTTTGGTACCTAAGTGACTGATATTATTGTGTGAAAGCCTTTAAGGCCTGTTTCATGTGTGCACGGAACAGTTCTTAATACTTCAAATTTATTGTTGCCTGAGGTTCTAATAATTTTTATATCATGTATAACTTTTATTCCCCAGAGTAGTGTTTTAAGTTCAAGTTAAGAGGTGCGCATATTGGTGTACCATTATTGGATTGTGTTTGTAGTGTTGGAGGGAATATAAGTGTCTAAATGTAACAGTGTGTCTCATTCATCCCAGTCACAGATGCTATCCTTCCACGGGTCACGGACAATTTATTTTGTTTAGTAGTTTTAAGTGTTCTTGTGCTGGTTCGGGATTTTTCTCAAAGGGGCGCTTCCACTGCCATTACCATCTATTAATTTTAAATAAACCCCAAGTCAAGTGAGAAATTAAAGTCCAGTAAATTCCGACCGGTTACATATATATATATATATATATATATATATATATATATATATATATATATATATATATATATATATATATATATATATATGCAAGTAAATCACTGTAGGTGCGCGTGATCTAGGTATATGCTGATAACCACCAGGAAAGAAGAAAACACGAAGTTCCCAAGCGCTTTCGTGTAATTCACATCTTCAGGGGTGAGTACAGACTAGATAGAGTAATGCAGAACAAGATGAATATATACAGAGGAGGGTGAGACCAGGTCCACAATGGTCAGGTAATGACCCTACTAATCTTTAAATGGCACACAACGGTTGGTGGTTGGGTCAGATGGGACAGTGACCCGCCCTCTCACCTGATCACAATCCATATATATATATATATATATATATATATATATATATATATATATATATATATATATATATATATATATATATATATACATATATACGTATATATATATATATATGCAAATAAATCACTGTCGGTGCACGTGATCCAGGTATATGCTCATAACCACAAGGAAAGAGAAAACACAAAGTTCCCAAGCGCTTTCGTGTAATTCACATCTTCAGGGGTGAGTATAAACTGTATAAACAGTTTATACACACCCTTGAAGATGTGGTCTACCTTAATGCACTTACAGTGAGACAATGTGGAGCCTACCGGTAGGTGGCGTCCTATCGTGGCCTAGAGAAAGAGCCGCCTGCAGGGCGGCGATTCCGCTAGTATATATATATATATATATATATATTTCATGTTGCCTCTGAAGATGTCTTGAATAAAGACGAAAGCTAAGATGCTCCGTTGTTTCCACTTTCCCGTGTGATTTTATCAAGATATATATATATATATATATTTATATATATATATATATATATATATATATATATATATATATATATATATATATATATATATATATATATATATAATTATGTAGGTCAGACAGGAAAAACACTGCAGCTTAGAATCAAACAACATAAGTAAAATATTAGAACTGCATCTGAAAGCAGTGCCTTGTTCGTTCATGTTAGGAATAATAATCACCCCATTGCTTGGGAAAAAAGCTTAGAAGTTTTCAAATCATCTTGTGTCACAGAAAGACTTCTTGTTGAAGCTAGTTTGATTAAGGAATTAAAATCAATAAACCTTAGTGATGGTCAGTTCAAAACTGATAATATGTTACATAAATTTATTTGTCAGTGGCCCAAGGTTAAAAATGCTTTAAAAACCTTTGATCTAGATGTATGATAGTTATTTTGTGGGTCCCCTTTTTTCTGACCTGACTTGACTAGTCACGTCACCACCCTTCTCTTAAGCTCCTCTACGTGTGTGTTGGTGTGGGGATTAGTGGATGTCATCATTTTGACCTGACCTCATGTTTTTAGGTCACCCTGTATATTTAAGCCTCTCTCTGTCCATGTAATCCAGTTGTCTCTGAAGATGTCTTGAATAAAGACGAAAGCTAAGGTACTCCGTTGTTTCCATTTTCCCCGTGTGATTTTATCAAGATATATATATATATATATATATATATATATATATATATATATATATATATATATATATATATATATATATAATATATATATATATACATATATATATATATATATATATATATATATATATATATATATATATATATATATATATCTTGATAAAAACACACAGGAAAAAGGAAACAACGGAGCACCTCAGCTTTCGTCTTTATTCAAGACATCTTGAATAAAGACGAAACCTAGGTGCTCCGTTGTTTCCTTTTTCCCGTGTGATTTTATCAAGATTTATCTTATCCACAATTTCATTGTGGATCTACATGAAATATATATATATATATATATATATATATATATATTATATATATATATATATATATATATATATATATATATATATATATATATATATATTATATATATATATATAAAACAAAGAAGTATGTGTCTTTGTGTGTCCGCACGAGAATTTCGGAACCTACTTTACGGATCTGTAGTGATGATGGATGGTGTTATATGTAGTGATGATGGATGATATTTTATGTAGTGATGATGGATGTTGTTAAATGTAGTGATGATGGGTGGTGTTATATGTAGTGATGATGGATTGTGTTATATGAAGTGATGATGGATGGTGTTAAATGTAGTGATGATGGATGATGTTATATGTAGTGATGATGGATGTTGTTGTATGTAGTCATGATGGATGGTGTTATATGTAGTGATGATGGGTGACATTATATGTAGTGATGATGGGTGGCGTTATATGTAGTGATGATTAGACAATAAAATAATAACAGTTCAATGCTAAAAGAATATGCTTAGCTGTACCGTTGCTGAACTGTTGATGGAAGAATTTTGGGGACTGAACAGTGAGACTATGTGGAGCCTCCTAGAGGTGGCGTCCTACCGAGGCCTAGCAAATGAGCCGCCCGGACCAAACTTGGCATGGATAGCAAGTGTAATGTGGGATCTCAAAAAACCCCAACCAACCCAATCCGACACACCCAACCCGACCCGACCCGTTAAACCAAACAGAGGTTGAAAAGGATGTGGAAATGTTGTAAAGTCCTCAACTGAGCTCACTAACATGGTCTACCCAAACATTATCCACCACTACAAGGATCACAGGTGACTGCATGAACGCACAATTCTGGCACCAAAGAATGAAACAGTGGCTGAAATCAACATGACTCTACTCAGACAGATTCCAGGCAGTGAGACCTCATTCAAATCTGTTGATACAGTAATCGACCAGGACCAAGCGGTCCAGTACCCTGCAGAATTCCTTAATTCTTTGGAGCCCACTGGAATGCCTCCTCACCACCTCACTCTCAAGAATGGAACTCCTATAATGCTCTTAAGAAATCTTGAACCTAGCAAAAGAGCTGCCCGATGGAGAGCAGCTAGGGCGATTTCAACAGTCACGCTGTATTTATATGAGGTATTAATACGCCTTTTTGTATCTATCATGTCTAATAATGAACATAGCGATAAAACTGCCTAATGGACCTACCTAGCCATTCAAGTAAGTGGTAAATGTTTAACGTGGAACGAACCGCCACGGGGACGTGATGATTTCATTATAGTGCGGTGGATGGCGCTTGCGGTACCAAGTTTGCTGTTAGGGACTTTCGTGGGCTAACTTCACTAATGCTCATCTCAAGTGGGTTGTGTATGGCTATAGACTCAATAGTATAGAATAATACAAAAGCCAAATGACTGTGTATATTATTCACGCGGCCGAACAATCTAAGCAGTTAAGGGTAGGGCTGATGCTTTCCACCAATGGAGTCTGTTTGTCAAGCCAATGAGGGCTTGGGTTCCATTAGGAATTATATAAGGGAATACCCTGAAATGCTCTAGCTAAACTCTATTAATAAAGGCTAGCTACCGCAACGGTGAGTGTAAGTCAGGTCATGAGGGTAATTGTGACTTTGCTCAACCTTCTCACTCTGAGTTACATATCTTCTTTAATTTACTAAAATTGTCCAGTTTTACATGCCAATTACTCAATATTCGATGTTGAGATCTATACGGTAGATGTTTAAATGGAGCTAGCATACTCATGATGTTCCCCTCTATCTACTTGAATTAGCAAGGTATATATTGAGGTGTGGCTATCTCATCTCCTGTTCAATGGGCATATGCTTGTTATCCCCTCAAATGATACTAAACAGATGCATTGGATTCCTGGCCGTAGTCCTTAACGAGATTATTCGTGACCACATCTAGTAATACTTATTTACAAAATCATATTGACTACTTGGAGTTAGATAGCTTATAGACTTTTGGAAATACTATGGCAAATGTAGTACACGTCATATTCAAAGAAGGGAGTACAAGAGCATCAGCGTTCAAAATTACCGGCTCCAATCAGTTTGACATCAGTAGTGGGGAAAATTTCTTGAATCAATATTATAGCAAGTATAGCATCCGATAGCATCCAGATAAAAGCAAAGTGAATCTTAGCGACTCTCAACATGGGTTTACAAATGGAAAATCTTGTCTTAATGCGTTTTTTAGGTAAAGTCTTCGAGGTAGAATTATAATGACGAAACTATACGCATGTTATTTCACTTGTGACTTTATGGCAAAGCATTTGTACAGGAGTACCGCATTAGAGAGATTCTGAGTTACAAACTTAAGGCGCATGGCATCCGAGGTCAAAGTTTTAATTGTGATGAGAAATCATGGTCTGCATCCCCGGATTAGAACGCAGAGGGGTCAGTCGTGATGGTGTTAAATCTTATGTTGGGCAGTGTAACCAGTAGGGGGTTCCAGCGGGGAGCGGGGTCTAGTACTAGGGCCTCACTTTGTTCATTAATCTGACACTAAGACGCTTCTAGATACTGGAATCAGGCAAGTCGACGATAAGCAAGTTTGCGGATGGACACCCAGAAATAGGGGCATGCAGATTAATTCTGGGGCTAGGCATGCAAATTGTCATTACAGGGGAGGATCAAAAATAAACTGCAGGGTGAGTCATGTGCTAATAAATGGCAAATGAAATTCAACTAACCAGCAAGTGCATCGTCACTATAATTACTGAGACGAACAAATACTGCAATGGTTATACCAGCCTTAACATACATCAACCTAGTAGAAGTCGTACTGGCTGACAAGAGTAACTGAAAAAAAAAAATGAAAACGGGGTTACTTCTGTGTAAGGTCTGTTAATTTCCCGGAACGTTATGGGCATTCAGAACAGCCAGTGTTTGCGTTGATGTTGTTCGTAATGTCTTATAAGGGGCTACAGTAAACAGGATGTTGTGTAAATTGGGTTTTTGATTATCTAAAAGTTAAGTAACAAGAAGTGCAGAGGTCTTATTGCAAACTGACATCTTCGCTAGTCAGGCCGCACCTCCTTATCGGTTCAGTCTGGTGCCCCTATTATAAGATGGATATAAATTCACTAGAGTCGTGAAGCGAAAGAATGACAAGAAATGATGCCGGACTTAGAAACCTTCCAAATAAAGATAGATTAAGAAAACTATACATTGCAATTCCCGAAGAAAGACGAGATGGCGATAGATGAAGTAATGTATTAAAGTAGCGTGAAAGAATGCAATAAGGGGATATAGTAGTTCTTATAAATATCCGAGCAGGTAGGACTCGAGAGCAACGGATTTAAGTTGATAAGATTGAGGTTTAGGAGGGGATAGGTAAGATAAGGTTCACAATAGGGTGGGGGTACGAGTGGAATCAGATTACAACTTTGTAACAAAGTGCGGGAAGCTGCAAAAGTATAAAAGGAGCTAGATAGAATCATGATGATAGAGTAGTGTAGTAACTCTCACAGGAATCTGCCTGCACAGCCAACCGCCTATTGCAACTCCTATGTTCTTATGTTCTTATTATCATTAGGATACGTGGTCACTCGCAAGTTGAGATGTTCCTTGTGTTATATGAGATTTTAATGTGTCTATAACGGAAGATGCCTTGTTATTGGTGAAGACTTTGTCGGGGGATGTTGTTTTGTTTGATGCCAATGAAAATGGTGTTGAAGTGTGATCTCTCTGAGGTGGATCAGCTTCCCATGTTTGTTATTATGGTATGCAGTGCATTTTCCGCACCCTGTTCCTGTATTCTGTGGCGCGAATATTGGGATGTCTTGGGGTTGCAGATCTCCTATTATATGTAAAAGGAGGTGCTTGTTTGGCATGTTGTAAGTTCAATAGTTTTATCAAGTCTGGGTCCGGTAAGTATTGTCCTCTTGGCGGTTTAAAATATGCTGTGGCTATTGGCTATTTGGGTGTCTCCTAAGTGTGGATATTTAGTTTTGATTTCCTCAGGAATTCACCTAGGGTACTCTTGGACATCAATCGTGGCGATGATTTTGATGCTTGGACTGCTGTGTTTTACCTCAATGCGCTACGCACTATCATTTAATTTCTTTCTATGTTTTAGTGTTGTCTTTGGTAGGTATGTATATCCAAATGATTTTTAAGTTTCTTGGAACTTTAATCTGCCGTTTGACGTTATTCTTATTTAAAAATTATGTCTCGGAGATGAATGCTGGAGTGTATGTGTTTGCAAGGTTGTTTTTAAAAATAAACATTGTGTTCCCAGTTACGAACGTTGTGTTTATATGATGGTATAAGTCGCTTCTGTGTTTGTTGTTATTCAAATTGGTGTTTTTTGATTTTTTGGGTTTGCTTGTTTGTTACGACGGGGTTGTCGATCTCTTGTCCGTGGGGGAACCAGTCCGTTACAGGGAGGGATTCTTTGGAATATCAATTAGTTCTTAACTTTTTTGAAGTGTGTGTCTACCCTTATTTTTAATTCCTTGGCTTTATCAGGTAAGCTTCCACTGTGGTGTCTTCAGAGTAATTTTCGTTGTAGAGTTATGTCCATTTAGGTTCTTTGTTTTCGTTATGGGCTTAGTATAAGTCTGGCATTCAAGGTTTTCCATGTGTCACTATGGGATAAAATTATTTTTGTGCACACAAGAAAGCATTCGGAATCTGAGGGGTAGTTCACCAGGTTGTCATGCATATTCTAAAGTCAGGAGTGTTTCCTCGCCCTGGGTATCCATGGTTGGCTCTTTGTGACTTTTTTCCTTACAGCTCCTGTCACTCTCATTTGGATGTTAGTTTTGGAGCGCTCCTGCCTGGCTCTACTGTACAGTTGGGTGGATGTTTCAATCATTATGTGACTTCTGCCTTGGTTCCACTTCGTTTGTTTCGTGGGGGCTACTGGAGTTGCGGCTGGGTGCTGGACCCCTGTCTCCTTTTATTTTCTTCTGCGTTGTCTGCCTCCTGTGGTGGCATCTGGGTTTGGTATAAGCGGGACGCTTGTAGCTACAGATCCAGAGCTGGGATTGGCTGGGAAACTCTACTGTTTGGGACTAGATTGTCTGTTGCTTCCAAACGCATTTTTGTTCATTCTCTATTTCGAATCGTGCCTGGGTTCCCTTGTTCATTATGGTGAAAATATCATAGTTTAGTTTTAGGGTTTAGGTTCGGTTAGTAGACGGCCCAGACTCGCCGTATGTCCGTAGGGTTTAATACAGATCACCACAGCGAGCTGTGTAGTTCACTTTTATTCCACAGTAGTCAGGCAGTGAGTGGACATAGGTCATTGGATTAGTTTTCCATTGCGGCCTAGAGCGACAAGGATATTGTAATTCTGATAAGTCATGCTCACTTGGTCTGGAAATAAAGGTGAACTTACTGTGGGAATATAATGACTACTCCTAAATATTTAACGAACAGGTTTAATTAACTATGAAATCACAAGGGAAAAGAGATATTATAACCTATATAACTATCGAGGTTGTAACTCCTCAAGCTTACTGCAGACTCAGTACTTTCTTATTGGCCCACTAGACCTTACTGTGGTGTTATATACATTAGCATAGCAGGACCAAGATCCCTGCCCTACTCACATACACATAGTTACTGAGCAGACTCCTTGCAATTACTTTTACTTCTCACTTCTACTGGTGGTACGGTGCATTACTGTACCGGTGTGTTACAAGACCAAACTGGCAT
>CAUDMG010003782.1:0-10000 GCA_958450375.1 Homarus gammarus
TTTGCTTTATATAGATATGGATCATCACTACATATAACACCACCCATCATCACTACATAGAACAACATCCATCATCACTACATATAACACCACCCATCATCACTACATATAACACCATCCATCATCACTACAAATCTGTAAAGTAGTTTCATAGATTCTCTTGCAGACACACAGACAAACAGACAGACTTCCTTGTTTCATATATATATATATATATATATATATATATATATATATATATATATATATATATATATATATATATATATATATATATATATATATATGTAACCGGTCGGAATTTACTGGACTTTAATTTCTCACTTGACTTGGGGTTTATTAAAAATTAATAGATGGTAATGGCAGTGGAAGCGCCCCTTTGAGAAAAAGCCCGAACCAGCACAAGAACACTTAAATCTACGAAACAAAATGAATTGTCCGTGACCCGTGGAAGGATAGCGTCTGTGACTGGGATGAATGAGACACACTGTAAAATTTAGGCACTTATATTCCCTCCAACACTACAACCACAATCAAATAATGGTACACCAATATGCGCACCTCTTAACTTGAACTTAAAACACTACTCTGGGGAATAAAAGTTATACATGATATAGAAATTATTAGATACTCAGGCAACAATAAATTTGAAGTATTAAGAAATGTTGCTTGCACACATGAAACAGGCCTTAAGGGCTTTCACCAAAATAATATCAGTCACTGAGGAAATGGTAATAAAAAATAAGAAATTAAATACTCTACAATGAATAGGCCTTAAGGGCACTCAACAAAATTATATCACCCCAACAGATGCACTCTTCCTAACCTAACTTAAACACTACTCTGGGGAACAAAGGTTATACCTGAGATAAGAATTATGAAGAAAAATTAGATGCATTAAAAGAATTAAATCACAGTATCACTCTGGTTCCACTTAGTGACACAAACATTCAAACAACACTACTATCAAAATTATTTAAGAAATATTAAACCACACACATCAAGATAACATCAGCAACTGAGAAATGGTATTAACTACACACAAATATATTGTCACTATTATTGGTTTGTTACTGGGTCCACCAATACCCGTGAACCATGCTCCACCCAACTCAACATACACCCGTAATAAGGGAGATAAAATGTTCCTCTAGGTATCTCCTAGAGTCCTAGACTCACGGTCTCAGTGTGTGACCATTAATTTACTCAGATAGCCTCAGTGTACTCCCAGTGCATCCATGGGCAGGAAGAGAGAACGCCAGCAGGTGTCTATGGCCAGTAGGTAACACTTCTAGCTGACCGAGGACACGTGGTGTTGTGCACCCGAGTGGTAAGAACTGATCACCCACTGCTGATGCTGGTCCCGTGTCGTTTTAGTTGTCGGGAGCACTCGTTCACTCAAGAGATCCTTTGCTACCCCGCTAAACAGAGACAGGCCTACACTGATCGGTCCAATGGCGACAATCGCCACCCTCAATCATCAACGGCAGTCTCAAACGGCAGCCAATCTCTCGCAGTCAACTCCGATCAACTCCGGTCAAGTGGGTTCTGACGGAAACCCTGAAATGAACTCACTGTTAGCTCTAGTTTACTTTACCACTGCCCTATCTAACCCTGTCTGAGATCGAATGTGACTTACTTGTTATACTGCAATAGCGCAGCATAGGTGACTAGTCCACGTGACAATTTCTGTGACGGACGCACAGGGACGTCTTGTCTGTGTGAATGCTCCCCGTGACTGAGGGAGAGCCAGCCAGCGTCGCGTCCTCTCAAGGCGTTAGCTTATGCCTATGTGACATATTTTCCGCCTAACTAATAACTCCTTGGGACACCCGTAACATTATTCAGACTGATAAACGATCTATAATAATTTCAAATTCAATAATAGTCCCTTACTTCATGAATCGCATCATTATTAATTCGGTAAATTACATTTAATATCATATAGGCCTAGTTCCGCAATCTCTTGCTATGAGCAGGCAGCGCTCTCTCCCCTCAGATGACCTTGAACGCTCAGTATCGCTAATGGCGGGGCATTTGAAATTACTCTGAAATTTCTGAATATTACAATCGACCCCCCTAAAAAAAGACAGCACTGTCCTCATGTGCGGAGAAAACATACATACGACCCCCCTAAAAATTTGTTCTAAGAAACTGCATCTCACCCCTTTTGCTAAACGCAGCATTCCCGTCTTCTCTTCTCTCCTTTTCTCTCCCGCTAACACTCGACCCCCCTAAAAGAAAACAGCACTGCCCTCATGTGCTGAGAGAACAACTTAGAACCCACCTTCAACTCTGTGCTATTCCACTCGCAGCCAGCAACTCCATTTCTTCTCCATTTCTTCAACTCAAAACCAACCAGAACATCACGCTCCCCTTTTGCCTGGCCCTTAACTAGAGAACCAATGTCAAAATTAATACCAGCCCCAAACAAACATGCTCTCCTTTGGCCTGGCCCTTGAACTAAGAGAACCAGTGTCAAAACAATACACAGTCTAAAACAAACATGCTCTCCTTTTGCCTGGCCCTTGAACTAAGAGGAACCAGTGTCAAAACAATACTCAGTCCATCTCAAACATGCTCTCCTTTGCCTGGCCCTTGAGCTAAGAGGAACCAGTGTCAAAACAATACTCAGTCCACGTCTCCGAACCTCATGCCGGCAGACCAACTCTCTGACAATGTACCAGTCCATATTAGTGAGGCCCTGGACATTACAACCGTACTCTCAATCCCGCTCATGACAGCAACCACTACTCAACGCACATCTCTGACCTAACCATCTCTCCAATCCCCTCTGCCCTACTCACAACTCCTCCAACTCACCCTCGACAACCTGTCTTTTCTCATTACCATGCACCCTAAACTGTAATTTGTCGGCTTCGTCATTCAGTTGCAGGCTCGATCGACCTCTCTGAACTACTTCTCTTCATCTTGCTCATCTGGGGTGGGGGCTCCTCGTCTTCATCCTCAGATTCATCAATCGCTGGGTCTCCCGGATGCCTTAGGGTTGGAGCAGCCTTCAAGTTGCTGCTGGAGAGTGTAAGCAGTTGTTGGTCCTTGACAGCGGCTGACCAGTGGACCATCTACGTCACACCAGCTGACGTATTTGTATGTCACAGTCATATTTTTACGCCTTATGTAAAGGTGGACCTGCGTGATGGTAACTACCGGAGAATTTTCCATTTATTTTTGATAACTTTACGCGTGATTTGAGTATTCTTGTTTTGGGTCTCACAGAGAGCGGCCACCAATTTAATGCAGCGTTCACAGCTGTCTGCTTCCTGCCCACCCGGTAAAATTTGATTTTCACATTGTTCACACCCTTCCCATGTTACCACATTACCCTCATAGCTGTTTAAAGTTGGTGGCTTCTTCATGGCGTACAGTACAGTGCCCTGAGGTCAATGTGTGAGTGTTACTAGTTTACACACAACCACCACTTTCTAGGTTGATTCTTATTATACAGTACAGTAGATGTTGTGTGTGTGGGAAACATTGTAGAGCCAACACTACCACGTCTGTGTCAGCAGATTGGATTACCACACTTTGTGTGACTTCCGGAGCTTCACATTGACAGCTGCCACATAATGCACCATTTTATGATGGGTTTCCTCTTGACTGGTATTTCCTTCACTACGCCGCGCTGCGCCGCTCCTCACACTTGACGTGTCACATCCTTGAAGTGTTGGAGCACCGCCCAGAATAAGTCACCGTCTTGTCTAACTTAATGAAGCTTGGCTCAGGTACAGTACAAACTGTCCTTGTTAATCTGTTTGTTTGTTTATGCTGACAGATAACAGCTCTTTCAAGGAAGAATTGTGCTGCCAATTACTTAAATAAAATAAAAATATAACAAAATTTACCGACAGTAATTGTCATTTTAGGATGTGTTTACAACCGATATTTCGATATATTAACGGTGGTGTACAATAAGGAAAACAATTTATTTACAATTGTCGTCATTTATTCTCTGCTGATTAATCGTCAGGCGAAATCTTTTTCATGTCAGCAGAATGAATGACATGTTAGAAATTTAACCTTTGGGCAGGGGGTGGCGGGGTGGGGCAGGGGGTGGCGGGGCGGGACGGGGCGGGACGGGGCGGTGTGTTGTGGATGCAATTTTCAGCGAGGGCGCCAGATTGGACACCGTACAGAAAACACTGCTGAGAAGTAGAGAAAATTAACTAACCTAACACGAGGTTGATGCAGCGTCGGGAATGCATGGAACAATCTACCAGCGAGTATTGTTACAACACTCAATGTGACCTCTAGGCTTGACCAACACTGTCACCTGTTCCGGTACAGTCATCACCTTGTACCTGTCGGCGGTGACTGATAGCCCAACAAGATGGTCAAGATGATAAGTTCGTAATTAAGTACAGTATATTCGGTAGAGTTAATCACTTACTCAGGTATCCGGCCACTTGTCTAACAGGATTTATTACATGCCCGTCCAGGTGTTCAACTTCTAATCGTAACACCTGTCTAGTTCTCGATAGTTCTTCTCCTTTTGTCTTTATTCACCAGAGTTATCGCAGCTGTTCTATCTACGGATTTTAGCGGGTCAAACATCCCCCCCCCCCTTCAGTTTTAATCTGTCTTCATACCCCTTCCCTCACTTCATTCATTCTCTCCTATCATTCTTTCTTGCCTAATACTTCATACTCTTTATTTTAATCCTTGTTCTTTCTGTTTCTTGTTATTCTTCTTCTTTCATTTTATTCGGCTCTCATTTGTGTCTTTCTTTATTCTCATTTCCATCTCATTCTCTCTTGCTCTCTTCTTTCTTGCCCTTGCATTTTCATCAATCTTATTTTCGGCTTTCTTCTCTCCCTTTTCTTCAAATTTATTCTACTCTCTTTCCCCTCTCCTCACACTCGCTTTATTCTTCTCTTTTCTCCTCTCCCTCTCGTCTGATTCATTCTTCTTCTTTCTACTTCTCTCTTTCTCCTTATGTCTTTCATTCGTATCATTTTTCTTTTCCATATATTTCCCCTCTTCCCAAGCTCATCCTTCCTCCCTCCCCTTCCCCAGCTTTTCTTGTCATCCATTACTTTATTCTCTTCTTCTTTCATTTTCTCCCATCTTTCTCCCCAATTCATCTTCCCTCTTCCTCTCCATCCCGTGTCCGCGTACGCTTTTCATCCACCGTATCTCTCTCTCTCTCTCTCTCTCTCTCTCTCTCATTGTCCTCCTCCTCTTCCATCTACTTTATCCGTGTGTGTGTGTGTGTGTGTTCATGGTTGTTGTTGTATAATATTAACGCGTGTACTCGTTCAGCAGCTGATTGGTTCCTGGGAGATGGCCGCTCGGGCATAACATAAAGGAGGAAGGAGGAGGAGGCAAGGAAGGAAGGAAGGAGGGAGGGAGGCTGGGAGGGAGTGGTGAAGATAGAGACAAGATAGGGGAGGACACAAGGAAGGAAGGAAGAAAGGAAGGAGGGAGAGGAGGAATTGAGGGAGAGGAGATGAGGGTGGAGGGGAAAGAGGAACAGGAGACAAGGGAGGAGGGAGTGAGGAAGAGAGAAGGGGATTGTGAGAAGAGGGTGAAAGGAGGAAATAAGGAGAGAAGGTCAGGAATTGATAGGGAGAATAAGGAAACGAAATAACAAGAGGAGGAGGATGGAGGGGAGGGATAAGGCAAAGGGAAGGGATATGGAAAATGGGAGGGGGGGGGAAGAGGAAAGAGGAGGAAGAAGAGTTAGGAACAAGAGGAAGAAGAAGAATATGGATCTACCTGGTGTGTACATTACCCCGTCCAGAGTATTAAATGATGTTTGGACGGCAGACGAAGTTGAGGATGTAGGAGGAGGAGGGTGTAGGGGAGGAGATGGGGAGTAGGGGTAGGGCTGGGATTTAAGGGGGAAGGGGGAAGATATGCTCGAGCACGTAGTATGGTAGTTAAGATAGATTCCCCCTTTTTACCCCTCTTAACTCTCCACTCCTCCTCCCCCTCCCCCCTCTCTGCTTTCCCATCCCGTCTCCTTCCACCCCTTTCCCCCCTCACACACACACGGGCTACCACAACTGATACACTAAAATAATATAGTTGATGGATTATGCTGTACTGTGGCCCGCATATTAGTGATAACCCTCAATGGTGGACAGTGGGGTTGAAATGATGAAAGTTAAGTCTAGAGAAATAACTATAATCTCTCTCTCTCTCTCTCTCTCTCTCTCTCTCTCTCTCTCTCTCTCTCTCAATTAGTTAGACAATAGTTTCTATATTTATGGTGAAAAATATAATTAGAGGAAACATATCATGGAAGAGTTTAATCCGATTATCACACTGGGATTATGGAAATACAGATTATATCAACAAAACATTTTATGATTATAACTGTTAGATAATTTGTTAATGCTCTGTGCTGGATTATAAATAAGTATCTGTTCTTCTTGTTTCCTGTATGTCTATGTGAATCTCTGTACCTATATATGTCTATTAATCTATATCTATATTTCTGACTATCAATATTTTTATCTATATCTATCTATGTTTATCTTTGTGTGTGTGTGTGTCACTGTGTGTGTGCGGGTGTGTGTGTGTCACTGTGTGTGTGTCACTGTGTGTGTGCGGGTGTGTGTGTGTGTCACTGTGTGTGTGCGGGTGTGTGTGTGTCACTGTGTGTGTGCGGGTGTGTGTGTGTGCGGGTGTGTGTGTGCGGGTGTGTGTGTGTCACTGTGTGTGTGTCACTGTGTGTAGTGATCATATATAGTGATTACGTGTGTATGTGAGGAGCTTGGCGCCAGGGCTGATGTACGTGTACTATTTGGGGATGTGTGTCGATTCAATATGTCAGTACTGTGACACAATAGACATATGTACTGTGATGGGGAAAGCTCAACTAGTGTCTTTCACTGTGACGTGTTACGTGTTACAGTTGTGTGTATTGTTTCACTGGTTGGGACTGGGCTGTTGTTATAGCGTCAGTGTCGTGCACGTATGGGCTGGATGCGGTTGTGGTGTCGAACAGCAATTCTCGGACAAGGGATCTCAGGTGTGTGCATGTGTGTGTGTGCGGGTGTGTGTGTGCGGGTGTGTGTGTGCGGGTGTGTGTGTGTCACTGTGTGTGTGCGGGTGTGTGTGTGCGGGTGTGTGTGTGTCACTGTGTGTGTGCGGGTGTGTGTGTGCGGGTGTGTGTGTGTCACTGTGTGTGTGCGGGTGTGTGTGTGTCACTGTGTGTGTGCGGGTGTGTGTGTGCGGGTGTGTGTGTGTCACTGTGTGTGTGCGGGTGTGTGTGTGTCACTGTGTGTGTGCGGGTGTGTGTGTGCGGGTGTGTGTGTGTCACTGTGTGTGTGCGGGTGTGTGTGTGTCACTGTGTGTGTGTCACTGTGTGTGTGCGGGTGTGTGTGTGCGGGTGTGTGTGTGTCACTGTGTGTGTGCGGGTGTGTGTGTGTCACTGTGTGTGCGGGTGTGTGTGTGTCACTGTGTGTGTGTCACTGTGTGTGTGCGGGTGTGTGCGGGTGTGTGTGTGCGGGTGTGTGTGTGCGGGTGTGTGTGTGTCACTGTGTGTGCGGGTGTGTGTGTGTCACTGTGTGTGTGTCACTGTGTGTGTGCGGGTGTGTGTGTGTCACTGTGTGTGTGCGGGTGTGTGTGTGTCACTGTGTGTGTGCGGGTGTGTGTGTGTCACTGTGTGTGTGCGGGTGTGTGCGGGTGTGTGTGTGCGGGTGTGTGTGTGTCACTGTGTGTGCGGGTGTGTGTGTGTCACTGTGTGTGCGGGTGTGTGTGTGTCACTGTGTGTGTGTCACTGTGTGTGTGCGGGTGTGTGTGTGCGGGTGTTTCTATTACAATGCCTTCATAATGAGTCGCCTTCTTTCATTTTTTTCTCTTATCCCTTGTTCTTTAGAGTTATTTTTTTAGTTTTCATCGACTCCTTTTCATTCCTTAATTTTCTCGTTTTCTGATTGCTTGTTCTCACCTTGTTCTCTAATGCATTTACTCCCCCTCCCCCCCCCCCTCCCCTCCCCTCCCCTTCATCTCACATCGTAAATCGTGCCTGAGGCAGACTGCCTCTACCCACCTCCTTATGACGTAGAGCCGTTCATAGCCATCGTCAACAAACGCTGACTGCATCATGAATTTCACTAATCTTATTTATATATTGTCTGCCCCACCTCTCTCCTCTTGTCCCTGACCTCTTCTCACAGCGCCACTGAATTCTCTACCCCTATCTCCTTTGTCTTTATATATGGATTAAGTAAATACATAGCTACTGTAGGTCAATAAAATAATCTGTGATAGGTGTAGTGATAGCTGGTAAATGATAGCTATAAACATCGGAGTTTAGATAAATATTCACCGACATTATATAATTGTCGTATATTTATCTCTACATTTTCATGTTGGTTATTCGCCTAAGTATTTATTGATATATGTATGTGCTGCTGGATTCGTAAATATGTACTTTTTATTTCTATATAATTTATGTTAATATCGGTAATTCCCCTCCCACGTTCCTTTACTCTATACATGTTTATATTCCTGTAATTTGGAACACGGAAAAATACGGTGACGTCACGACATGACGTCACCGTCCAAAGCGTAAACAGAGCGGGATCCAACCAATCCCAAATGATCCATCCAGTGTCTCGTTACCTGGGATGGCCAATAGGACGCTCCCATTAACATGGACAATTGCAATATATTTCACAGCACTTCTAAATACAAGTGTATATTTTTTACTCCAGTAAAGTGTCTCGTATTTGTTCGCTGCCAGGTATTTGAGTGATAAACCAGTGGTGTGTGTGTGTGTGTGTGTGGGTGTGGGTGTGCGTGTGCGTGTGTGGGTGTGGGTGCGTGTGCGTGTGCGTGTGGGTGTGGGTGTGTGTGCGTGTGTATGTGTGTGTGTGTGTGTGTGTGTGTGTGTGCGTGCGTGTGCGCGCGCGTGCGCGTGTGTGTGGGTGTGGGTGTGTGTGTGTGTGTGTGTGCGTGTGCGTGTGGGTGTGGGTGCGTGTGCGTGTGCGTGTGTGGGTGTGTGTGTGCGTGTGCGTGCGCGTGTGTGTGTGGGTGTGTGGGTGTGGGTGTGGGTGTGTGGGTGTGGGTGTGGGTGCGTGTGCGTGTGCGTGTGTGGGTGTGGGTGTGGGTGTGTGTGTGTGTGTGCGTGTGCGTGTGCGTGTGTGTGTGTGTGTGTGTGTGTGTGTGTGTGTGTAATAATAATAATAATAATAATAATAATAATAATTAACGGTTTATTGAAAGAGCTTGGCAGCCAGAAGGCTGAAAATATACAGTTACATATTTGGGGAATGGGTTACGAATTACAAATAATATACAAGTAACATAAGTGACACAAATAAGACATATAATAACTTAGATGGGGAAAAGCTCAAACTACAGTTCATTTCAACATAGTGACAGTGTAAGGAGCAGTGTTTACTGGGAGTGAATACACTGATTTATTACAAGTTATTGATAATTTTTACAATGGTTGGGACTGGGCTGTTCTTATAGCGATCAGTTCGTGCACGTATGGGCTGGATGCGGTTGTGGTGTCGAACAGCAATTCTCGGACAAGGGATCTCAGGTGGTAGTAGGAGCCGGTGTCGGGGATGGTGTAGAAGCTTCTTACCAAATTTGCAGATGAGGTCGTGGTGATGGTCAGTGAGAGTCGAAAGGGTCAGTGTGTTGAGCGCTTCTTGATATGTGGAGTAGGAAGGGGAGAGAATAATCTTGCATGCCCTCTTTTACACTTTTTCTAGGTGTTTACGTTGTGTGGCATTTAGGGAGGAAGACCAGGTGGGGGAGGCATAGGTGAGCTTGGGAAGTATGAATGTTGTGTAAACACTGAGGAGCTTGTGTGCAGGAACTCCGAGGGACTTGAGTCGGCGGAGGAGGTGGAGACGGAAACTGGAGGACTTGACAACTTCACTGACGTGTGGTTTCCAATTTAGTTTGTTGTCTACGGTGACGCCGAGGACCTTCGCGGAATCTACAACCTGGAGTGTGTTCGGACCTAGAGTAATGGAAGGAGGTGGGACAATGTCGGAGGAGAGGTTGATGT
>CAUDMG010003782.1:15000-17500 GCA_958450375.1 Homarus gammarus
ATGATACCTGAAGATTCTGAACCGGCAAAAGTTTATGGCTAGACTCTTAGAATATCAAGAAAGTGAAGAAGGAGGAGGGATAAGGTATATCAGATGGTGGAGGAGAGAAGGGGACACAAATGGAATGAACTATGATTATGTTAAGGAGACGAGTAACAACACTAATGATATTGAATGTAAGGAAAAATATTAACTATAGATACGATAATTGATGGTGTAAAAATAACGTTGATAAGAGATAAGTTTGGTGATTGAAAAATAGAGACACGAGAAAATACCTGAGTGGTGAAAGCGAAGTGACCCGTATAAGGGGGTGCGTGTGAAGAGCAATGGATGAGAGAGAGAGACCCAAGCATACCTAGCTTATATTCATTCATACATTCAATTCATTCATACATCCCCTAGTAATGAATACATCCATACATTATTCAGTTGATAGGTGACCAGTGGTGTATTGATCAACATTCCGGTAATAACGGTAATTAGGGACCAAGATGTTAATCGTCTCGCTGGATGTATTCCTGGGTTTTGGTTTACCAGTGTTGTTGGCGATTTGTCCGGTCTTCCTGGGATAGTGCTTGACACAGGACCAACGTTTTGCTAACCCAAGGTGTGGTGGTTGCGACCTCTTGTTACACCGTAGATAGATTTACACCTAAGTGGCCTTTATGCTTGCCAGCATCGGGCACTAGAGGGCTCCTATTGTTATACAGGCGACGTAATTTTTCATGGTACTAATGATGTGTGTGTGTGTGTGTGTGTGTGTGTGTGTGTGTGTGTGTGTGTGAGACTCGCCTCATGTATGACCATATACAGAATATATGAAATATAAGTTATACACAAAATTATTGTATTCAACACTTGCCCAGGTAAACGACTGAAGCCGACGCTGACGTGACATCATCTTCCCTATATTTTGAATAAATAGGCTGATGCCTGCATATATTTATACACCCAAGCTAATCAGGCGGACACACCACAACCGCATCCAGCCCATACGAGCACGGACTGATCGCTATAAGAACAGCCCAGTCCCAACCATTGTAAACATTATCAATAACTTGTAATCAACCAGTGTATTCACTCCCAGTCAATCTTACCTTTTTGCACTGTCACGATGTTGAAATGCCCTGTAGTATGACCTTCCCACCTAGTCATTACTGTATATATCATATTTGTATCACTTATGTTACTTGTATATTATTTGTCAATCAAGAGACCCAATCCCCAATTATGCAACTGTACATTCTCGGCCATCTAGCTGCCATGCTCTTTCAATAAACCGTTAATTATTATCATTATTATTACACACCCACACACTGACAGTCGTTCATACCGAGCCAGCATAACAGGTAGATATCTCCTTCCCCTCTTGTGTAACAGGTAATTGTGTTGCCCATCTTAACAAGCGTCTACCATCACCCAACGCCGCCACCACCACCATCACCCAACCTCCACCGCCGTGCTAATAATGGCAGACTCTCGGGTTATTTAGACGAGGAGCGACTTAGGTACACCTCGCTGTCCTGCTCACCGAGATGCTTCCCCAGTGAGCTTTTTTTGTCAGGAGAGTTGCCGGCTTCCTCAAATGTTCCGTCTTTTTTCTTTAATAATGAAGAGTTTATGAATTTTTATTTACTATTTTTTATCTTGATATGGGATATTCTAGCGCTGAATTTTATTCTTGAGTGATTACTTTTATATTGTTTTTGTTTGTGGATTAAATGATTGGTGATGAAAAAAGGGAGGGTAAGAGATGAGGGGGGAGGGTGTTTATGTTGCGGGAGCTTTGTTCGTCCTGGGGGTAAAAAAAACATCTTGCTTTCCGCCCTCAGCCCCCTCCGACTACCTGTGGTGCCACCGCTCAACATGGCCGCCACAGTTACCACTTGCCCGAATTTAGAAGCGATTTATCCCACGGTCTACGCGAACAGGAACAAGCATCGCCCACATCCACGAGTCAGGATTTTTAAGGGTGATTTCCCCTTCTGCTTCATCAGTCTTGATCAAAGCCCAGGGTGCGAGAACAAAATGAAAATTAATTTTGGGTCTAAAATTAGTGGCAACTCAACTGGTAGCCATGACGACCGCCTCTCCGGCTCGCCTTTGAACCGCCGCGACGAATAAATTGGAAACAGGCTCTCTCTCTCTCTCTCTCTCTCTCTCTCTCTTATAAATCATGTCCGCCATTACCATTTGTCTTGACTTGTTCGTCAGCTGTCTGGCACATGGCTGGCGGGATTGACTATTAGAGAGGAGTTTAGGTTGATTCATAGGTAGATGCCTGGCTAGATTGACTGATGGGTGGTTGGGTGGATTGACTGATGAATGGTTGAGTGGATAGATTGATAAATGGATAGCTCGAGAGATAGATGATTAGATGATACATTTATAGATAGATAGGTAACTATATATATATATATATATATATATGTATTTATTGTTACGTCTACAGACTGACCTAGATAGATAGATAGAGCAAGCATTGTATTGTCTTCAT
>CAUDMG010003782.1:25000-40940 GCA_958450375.1 Homarus gammarus
ACATGGTAGTTAAACGTGGGTTGTGTTGACCGTAGAGTTTATTTAACATTGGTTTGAGTCATTGTATAATTATTATTTCTCGTCAGCCTTGGTGATGGGAGGCTTCACTCATCATTGTCGGTCTCTTTATGTTATTTTCTTGATTCCTGCTGACTCCCGTTCTTATATCCTCAACGTCTCTTCCCTTCGTTGTCATCATCACTTTTTACTTGTGTATATTATTTTTTCTTTTGTGTTTTTATTTTTTATTTTTTTTTCAGTTGTAGTTTAGTTGTTCTATTTTTCGTGTTTTTCCCTTTCTCTTCATTCTTCTCTTTCGCCCACCACACTTCTCCTATTTTTTTACTCCTATTCTTACGACCTTCTCTCTGTACACGTTCTTCATATCTCTCTCTCTCTCTCTCTCTCTCTCTCTCTCTCTCTCTCTTCACCAGATGAAGGGCCTCTAGGGCATTGCTGGCCACTTGCTTTCACTTTTCTCTCATTTCTCTAACTTTAGCCCCTCCTCCTCTACCTCTTTTCCTCTCCCCTACTTTCCACTGCTTCCCTCCCACTCACCCTCCCCTTCTCTCCACCCCCTAACCCTCCCTCCTTCCCTCCCTCCACCCACCCTCTCTCGTCTCTACCTTGTTTTGATTTTTTCCTCACTCCTTCCCTTTCTCGGATCATCCTTCCCTCACTTTTCTCACCCTCCTCCTTCCCTCCCTCTCTCTGATCCCTCCTTCCCTCCCTCCCCCCCACCACCATTATGATGATGAAGGAGGCCCTGTTCTCCATTATTCCTTCGTCTCTTGTTCTGTGTGTTCTATCTTGCTCCCCCTCCCCCCTTACCCAATCCTGTATCCTACGTCTCCCTTCCCCCTCACTTGATCCTGGGTCCTACTCCCCCACCCCCTCCCTCTCTTTCTGGTGGTAGTGGGGAATGGTGGAGCAAGGGAGGAAATGCTGGTGATGGAGAGGGAGGGAGGGAGATATGAGGGAGGGAAGGAGAGAGAAAGAGAGAGAGGGAGGGAGGGAGGAAATTGTTTTTGGTCGAATGGTGGATGGGAAAAGAAGGGACGGAGAACTTTTCCTCTTTTTTGTCTCATTCTTATCTTCCTTCTTCTCACTTATTCACCTTTCTTCCCTCCCTTTTCGCATTAATATTCTAATTTTCTCTCACTTAATCCATTTCTTTCTCTCACTTATTCTCCTTGTCACCTTTTCCCCCATTTCTTTAAAGTTTTTTTCTCCTTATTTAACTTATTCTATTTCCTTAATTTATTTACCCGGTAACCTTTCTCTTATTTTCTCCCTTCCCTCTTTCGTATCTGTCCTCTCTCTCTCAATTATCCTTCCTTTCTTCTGTTTTCTCCCTCATCCAAACGTGCCCTCCTCCTATCCACCACTTCTCCCCCTTACCCGATTCACCTATTCCCTTATTCTCCTCACCTTGCCCTATCCACCTAATTATCTGTTTTATCCTATCCTTGTCTTTCTTTCTCCTCTTTTCATCCTTCCCTCCTTCCTATTTCACCATCCCTTGTACTGCCCCACTTATTTATCTCCCTCTTCTTCTCCTCGCCTCTTCTTTCATCTTCCAACCATGTCCTATCCACTCCATTATCTATTCCTTCTCTCACCTTTCCGTTTTTTTGCTCTTTTTGCCTATTCCCTCATCCTCCACCCTTGCCTTATCCACCCCATAACTTAGGTACACAAACGCAGCTCGTCCCTTTAAATAGTCTATATATTTCTATCTATTTTTCTCTCTATTTTTATCTCCAGTTAGTTGCTCTGTGTGTGTGTGTGGGCGGGTGTGTGTGTGTGTGTGTGTGCGCGGGAGTATATGTGCACGTGTAAGTGTCTGATCATAGTTGAGGAAAGTTGACAATGGGATAGGAGTTGAGAGGGCGCCTGGGGTTAGGGATTGAGAGGTTCGGAGGAGAATAGAAACCATTGATCAACTAATTGGAGTTTGAGAATGGTTTTAGGTGAGTCTCCCTCAAAGGCTCACTCCCCCATTTTCTTTTAATAGAAAAATCGACGTTTTTTCTTTTCGTAAGTCATCCCTTGGAATACCACTTCCCTTATGTTACGAGTTATCCATAGATAGACAGACAGATAGACATACAGACAGACACAGACGGACGGACAGACAGACGCAGGGTGTTAAAAGACAGGCGGGGCGGGACCAATTGGATTTCCCGAGCTAATGAACGGTAAATTGATTACCAATGCTGATTACTTTCTTTCCATTCATCTCTCGTCTCGGTAATTCGAACGACAAGTAGATAATCCAAACGTCAGGCCCATAATTCGAACAACTCACGTAATTTGAACACTAGGCTGATGATTTGTATGTCAGGCTAATAATTCGTAGTGGCTCGTAATTCGAAGGTCAGGCTCATAATTGGAACGCCAGGTAGAAAAAATTCGTGCATTTAGTTGATAATTCGAACTTGAGCTTCGAGATAATCCGAGCATCCGGTGAAGAATCTGAACACTACCCAGAAAATCCGAACACGACGCGAATGCTCTGGAAATGAGTTATGGAATCCGAACACTGTGTAGATAATGCAATCCTCAGTAATAGATTCCGCAGACTTGGGTTGATGATCTGAACAGGAAAAAGATAAACCGAACACCAGGTAGGTAATCCGAACACCAGGTAGGTAATCCGAACACCAGGTAGATACTCCGAACACCATGTAGATACTCCGAACACCAGGTAGGTAATCCGAACACCAGGTAGATAATCCGATGATGTATTCCGAGTCTCTGGTAGACGAGTTGACGAGAGAGAGAGAGAGAGAAAGAGAGAGAGAGAGTTGAAGTCACATAGGGTGAGTTAAGGTGACAATGGAACTCTATGGTGGTAATGGAGGACTTGATTCATTTTGGATTGACAGGAGGATGGATCAACCCCTCACTCTCTCCACACACACACGGCCAGGTGACTGTAATAACCCGGCCAGGTGACTGTAATAACCCGGCCAGGTGACTGTAATAACCCGGTCAGGTGACTGTAACGGAGCCAGATCGCCAATATAACTCGCGCTTCACTGGACCTGAAAAGAAAAATCATGTCCTGGTGATGACTCGAAGTGTGAGTCGTGAGGGGATGAAGGTCACACTAGTCCAAGTTACACGCCCCTAAGTGATCCTCAGTCAAGGTCCACCTCCGTATATGTGCAGTAGTAGTAGCATCAGTAGTAGTAGTCACCCTCAGCTTACCGTACCGCGATGCGAGTGTTGCCATCCCTTGTGTCAATTATTATTTTGTATTTTTTCTTTTCTAATTATGTAACTTGACAAATTTTATGTTTTTGTTGTTGTTTTATTTGTTTATAGTTATTTATTGGTTAGTTTTTACTTAATTTTCTTTCTTCTGTCGTGTTTTATTTTGTTTTACTGTTTTTTCTGGTATATTTCGTTTATTTGTTTTTCAGTTTCTTGTGTGTTTTGATTTTCATTGTTTTTTGTTAATTTTGTATTTTGTTCAGTTTTATTTCAATTATTTTGTTTATTTTTTGTTATTGTCATGTTCTTGTTATTTATTGTTAATCATTATTATCATTATCCTATATTTCATTTCACCTGTTATTTTTGCTTTGTTATTTAAGTGATTTTTTTTTTACTTTCTATATTTTGTTTATTTCTTATACTCAATTCCCTGTAATCTTTGTTGTGTATTTTATTTATGTTTATTACATTTTTAATTATTTCCCTTATTATTCTGAGTTTTTATTCTTTTTTTCATTTATTGATTTTTTTTATTCATATATTACCTTATTACCTGCCTTTTTCTTCTTTCTACTTATGTTTTTATTACAATCTTGGGTTATTCACCATTTATTTTATCCTTTGTTTTATACCATATTACTTCTTCCTTATTATTATTTATTACTTTCCCGTATTTTCTTATTCACATGTTTAGTCATTTTTCTGTACTCTTTTGTCATTTTTATTTTCTTTATCACTTTTTAGAATTATCTTATTTTATTCCCTGGTCATTTCTTCCTTCTTTTCTCTTCCACCTCATTCGAAGTTTTTCTTAGAGCTGTCAAGAACAGAGGTCAAAGGTTATCGAAACTTTTCTTGTGGGGAGAGGGGGTGGGAGGGGGTGGGTGGTGGGGAGGAAGGGACTTGGGTGGAGGAGGGAAGTCGGGGAAGAGGGAGGGGGGGGGATGAAGAGGGTGTAAGGAACGTGGGTAGATGATTGGAGGAGGGAGATGGAGGTACGTAGGGAGAGGGGCTAGAGGAAGGCGGAGGGGTTGCAGGAAGGGAATTGAGAAGGAAGGAATAGGGAGAGAGGGTGAAGGATAAGAGAGGTTGAGCAGGTGGGACAGAAGTTGGAAAGAGAGAACACACACACACACACACACACACACACACACACACACACGGTTCTCCCAGTCATGAGAGATCGTAACAAGGAGACTTTCACTGTGCACTCTCGCCTGTCTCTCCCTCCTGGCTGTCTCTTCCAACTGTCTCGTGTCTCTCTGGTGCGATATTTATCTCCTGTCAATACATCTCTCTCTCTCTCTCTCTCTCCTACCTCATCCCATCCCTTACTCCCTCGCTCCTTTCCATCACCTCCCATCCCATCTCCTCTCAATTCACTAATCCACCCCTTTTCCCAAACCCTTCCCTTTCCTTCTTTCCTCTCCTCAACCCTCCCTATCCCTCCCCACCATTTTCCTCCCCCTTAACTTTCCCTCCATTCTCACTCAAATTTCCCCTCCCTTTAGATTATCACCCCCTCCCCTTCTCCCCACCACTTGCCTCTTCCTTAACAAGAGACATATTGTGTATGTAAATCTGTGGTCTCTCTTTCTTTTTTTCTTTCTTTTTTCTTTCTTTCTTTCTTTCTTTCTTTCTTTCTTACTTTCAAATTCAGGACTCGGGGTTGTATCATTGACGTCAGTAGTTAACAGGCATTTAAGCTGGACCTTTTTGTAACAATGAGACGGCCATTATTCGTTCAGTTCCTCGCTCTCACACTAAAGATAACTCTCTCTCTCTCTCTCTCTCTATCTCTCTCTCTCTCTCTCTCTCTCTCATTTTTCAGTACCAGTTTATTAGTCGCTAACTTTTGCACATTTTTCTGTACTCAAATATTCCATTACTTTACAAGTGAGTTTTAGGCTCCCATTCGGGTGTGCAAGTTCTCTGTGGTATGCTATCAAATGGACCCCCGATTGACTTTGACGGTCTCCCATTCGGGTGTGCAAGTTCTCTGTGGTATGCTATCAAATGGACGCCCGATTGACTTTGACGGGCTCCTATTCGGGTGTGCAAGTTCTCTGTGGTATGCTATCAAATGGACCCCCGATTGACTTTGACGGTTTCCCATTCGGGTGTGCAAGTTCTCTGTGGTATGCTATCAAATGGACCCCGATTGACTTTGACGGTCTCCCATTCGGGTGTGCAAGCTCTCTGTGGTATGCTATCAAATGGACCCCCGATTGACTTTGACGGTGTCCCATTCGAGGGTGGAACTTCTCTGGTATGTTGTATAATGTGATCGAGGTGTCCCTACCCCTTACTATAGTTTAATTGTGCAATCCAGCGAACAAGGGCGGACATTTTCATGACCGTTTCCCACTCGGTGTGTGCAGATTCTCGGATCATTTTGTAAAGTATGCTATTAAATCGACCCTCGATTGACTCTGACGGTCTCCCATTCGGGTGTGCAAGTTCTCTGTGGTATGCTATCAAATGGACCCCCGATTGACTTTGACGGGCTCCCATTCGGGTGTGCAAGTTCTCTGTGGTATGCTATCAAATGGTCCCCTCATTGACTTTGACGGTCTCCCATTCGGGTGTGCAAGTTCTTTGTGGTATGCTATCAAATGGACCCCCGATTGACTTTGACGGGCTCCCATTTGGGTGTGCAAGTTCTCTGTGGTATGCTATCAAATGGACCCCCGATTAACTTTGACGGGCTCCCATTCGGGTGTGCAAGTTCTCTGTGGTATGCTATCAAATGGACCCCCGATTGAATTTGACGGTCTCCCATTCGGGTGTGCAAGTTCTCTGTAGTATGCTATCAAATGGACCCCCGATTGACTTTGACGGTCTCCCATTCGGGTGTGCAAGTTCTCTGTGGTATGCTATCAAATGGACCCGCGATTGACTTTGACGGGCTCCCATTCGGGTGTGCAAGTTCTCTGTGGTATGCTATCAAATGGACCCCCGATTGACTTTGACGGGCTCCCATTTGGGTGTGCAAGCTCTCTGTGGTATGCTATCAAATGGACCCCCGATTGAGTTTGTCGGTGTCCCATTCGGGGGTGGAACTTCTCTGGTATGTTGTATAATGTGATCGAGGTGTCCCTACCCCTTACTATAGTGAAATTGTGCAATCCAGCGAACAAGGGCGGACATTTTCATGACCGTCTCCCACTCGGTGTGTGCAGATTCTCGGATCATTTTGTATAGTATGCTATTAAATCGACCCTCGATTGACTCTGACGGTCTCCCATTCGGGTGTGCAAGTTCTCTGTGGTATGCTATCAAATGGACCCCCGATTGACTTTGACGGTCTCCCATTCGGGTGTGCAAGTTCTCTGTGGTATGCTATCAAATGGACCCCCGATTGACTTTGACGGGCTCCCATTCGGGTGTGCAAGTTCTCTGTGGTATGCTATCAAATGGACCCCCGATTGACTTTGTCGGTGTCCCATTCGGGGGTGGAACTTCTCTGGTATGTTGTATAATGTGATCGAGGTGTCCCTACCCCTTACTATAGTTTAATTGTGCAATCCAGCGAACAAGGGCGGACATTTTCATGACCGTCTCCCACTCGGTGTGTGCAGATTCTCGGATCATTTTGTATAGTATGCTATTAAATCGACCCTCGATTGACTCTGACGGTCTCCCATTCGGGTGTGCAAGTTCTCTGTGGTATGCTATCAAATGGACCCCCGATTGACTTTGACGGGCTCCCATTCGGGTGTGCAAGTTCTCTGTGGTATGCTATCAAATGGTCCCCTGATTGACTTTGACGGTCTCCCATTCGGGTGTGCAAGTTCTCTGTGGTATGCTATCAAATGGACCCTCGATTGACTTTGACGGGCTCCCATTCGGGTGTGCAAGTTCTCTGTGGTATGCTATCAAATGGACCCCCGATTGACTTTGACGGGCTCCAATTCGGGTGTGCAAGTTCTCTGTGGTATGCTATCAAATGGACCCCCGATTGACTTTGACGGCTCCCATTCGGGTGTGCAAGTTCTCTGTGGTATGCTATCAAATGGACCCCCGATTGACTTTGACAGGCTCCCATTCGGGTGTGCAAGTTCTCTGTGGTATGCTATCAAATGGACCCCGATTGACTTTGTCGGTGCCCCATTCGGGGGTGGAACTTCTCTGGTATGTTGTATAATGTGATCGAGGTGTCCCTACCCCTTACTATAGTGAAATTGTGCAATCCAGAGAACAAGTCCGGACATTTTCATGACCGTCTCCCACTCGGTGTGTGTAGATTCACGGATCATTTTGTATAGTATGCTATTAAATCGACCCTCGATTGACTCTGACGGTCTCCCATTCGGGTGTGCAAGTTCTCTGTGGTATGCTATCAAATGGACCCCGATTGACTTTGACGGGCTCCCATTCGGGTGTGCAAGTTCTCTGTGGTATGCTATCAAATGGACCCCCGATTGACTTTGACGGGCTCCCATTCGGGTGTGCAAGTTCTCTGTGGTATGCTATCAAATGGACCCCCGATTGACTTTGACGGGCTCCCATTCGGGTGTGCAAGTTCTCTGTGGTATGCTATCAAATGGACCCCCGATTGACTTTGACGGTCTCCCATTCGGGTGTGCAAGTTCTCTGTGGTATGCTATCAAATGGACCCCGATTGACTTTGACGGGCTCCCATTCGGGTGTGCAAGTTCTCTGTGGTATGCTATCAAATGGACCCCCGATTGACTTTGACGGCTCCCATTCGGGTGTGCAAGTTCTCTGTGGTATGCTATCAAATGGACCCCCGATTGACTTTGACGGGCTCCCATTCGGGTGTGCAAGTTCTCTGTGGTATGCTATCAAATGGACCCCCGATTGACTTTGTCGGTGTCCCATTCGGGGGTGGAACTTCTCTGGTATGTTGTATAATGTGATCGAGGTGTCCCTACCCCTTACTATAGTGAAATTGTGCAATCCAGCGAACAAGGGCGGACATTTTCATGACCGTCTCCCACTCGGTGTGTGCAGATTCTCGGATCATTTTGTATAGTATGCTATTAAATCGACCCTCGATTGACTCTGACGGTCTCCCATTCGGATGTGCAAGTTCTCTGTGGTATGCTATCAAATGGACCCCCGATTGACTTTGACGGGCTCCCATTCGGGTGTGCAAGTTCTCTGTGGTATGCTATGAAATGGACCCCCGATTGACTTTGACGGTCTCCCATTCGGGTGTGCAAGTTCTCTGTGGAATGCTATCAAATGGATCCCCGATTGACTTTGACGGTCTCCCATTTGGGCGTACAAGTTCTCTGTGGTATGCTATCAAATGGACCCCCGATTGACTTTGACGGTCTCCCATTCGGGTGTGCAAGTACTCTGTGGTATGCTATGAAATGGACCCCCAATTGACTTTGACGGGCTCCCATTTGGGTGTGCAAGTTCTCTGTGGTATGATATCAAATGGACCCCCGATTGACTTTGACGGGCTCCCATTCGGGTGTGCAAGTTCTCTGGGGTATGCTATCAAATGGACCCCCGATTGACTTTGACGGTCTACCATTCGGGTGTGCAAGTTCTCTGTGGTATGCTATCAAATGGACCCCCGATTGACTTTGTCGGTGTCCCATTCGGGGGTGGAACTTCTCTGGTATGTTGTATAATGTGATCGAGGTGTCCCTACCCCTTACTATAGTTTAATTGTGCAATCCAGCGAACAAGGGCGGACATTTTCATGACCGTCTCCCACTCGGTGTGTGCAGATTCTCGGATCATTTTGTATAGTATGCTATTAAATCGACCCTCGATTGACTTTGACGGTCTCCCATTTGGGTGTGCAAGTTCTCTGTGGTATGCTATCAAATGGACCCCCGATTGACTTTGACGGGCTCCCATTCGGGTGTGCAAGTTCTCTGTGGTATGCTATCAAATGGACCCCCGATTGACTTTGACGGGCTCCCATTCGGGTGTGCAAGTTCTCTGTGGTATGCTATCAAATGGACCCCCGATTGACTTTGACGGGCTCCCATTCGGGTGTGCAAGTTCTCTGTGGTATGCTATCAAATGGACCCCCGATTGACTTTGACGGTCTCCCATTCGGGTGTGCAAGTTCTCTGTGGTATGCTATCAAATGGACCCCCGATTGACTTTGACGGGCTCCCATTCGGGTGTGCAAGTTCTCTGTGGTATGCTATCAAATGGACCCCCGATTGACTTTGACGGTCTCCCATTCGGGTGTGCAAGTTCTCTGTGGTATGCTATCAAATGGACCCCCGATTGACTTTGACGGTCTCCCATTCGGGTGTGCAAGTTCTCTGTGGTATGCTATCAAATGGACCCCCGATTGACTTTGTCGGTGTCCCATTCGGGGTGGAACTTCTCTGGTATGTTGTATAATGTGATCGAGGTGTCCCTACCCCTTACTATAGTGAATTTGTGCAATCCAGCGAACAAGGGCGGACATTTTCATGACCGTCTCCCACTCGGTGTGTGCAGATTCTCGGATCATTTTGTATAGTATGCTATTAAATCGACCCTCGATTGACTCTGACGGTCTCCCATTCGGGTGTGCAAGTTCTCTGTGGTATGCTATCAAATGGACCCCCGATTGACTTTGACGGGCTCCCATTCGGGTGTGCAAGTTCTCTGTGGTATGCTATCAAATGGACCCCTGATTGACTCTGACGGTCTCCCATTCGGGTGTGCAAGTTCTCTGTGGTATGCTATCAAATGGACCCCCGATTGACTTTGACGGGCTCCCATTCGGGTGTGCAAGTTCTCTGTGGTATGCTATCAAATGGACCCCTGATTGACTTTGACGGGCTCCCATTCGGGTGTGCAAGTTCTCTGTGGTATGCTATCAAATGGACCCCCGATTGACTTTGTCGGTGTCTCATTCGGGGTGGAACTTCTCTGGTATGTTGCATAATGTGATCGAGGTGTCCCTACCCCTTACTATAGTGAAATTGTGCATCCATCGAACAAGTGCGGACATTTTCATGACCGTCTCCCACTCGGTGTGTGGAGATTCTCGGATTATTTGTATAGTATGCTATTAAATCGACCCTCGATTGACTCTGACGGTCTCCCATTCGGGTGTGCAAGTTCTCTGTGGTATGCTATCAAATGGACCCCGATTGACTTTGACGGGCTCCCATTCGGGTGTGCAAGTTCTCTGTGGTATGCTATCAAATGGACCCCCGATTGACTTTGACGGGCTCCCATTCGGGTGTGCAAGTTCTCTGTGGTATGCTATCAAATGGACCCCCGATTGACTTTGACGGGCTCCCATTCGGGTGTGCAAGTTCTCTGTGGTATGCTATCAAATGGACCCCCGATTGACTTTGTCGGTGTCCCATTCGGGGGTGGAACTTCTCTGGTATGTTGGATAATGTGATCGAGGTGTCCCTACCCCTTACTATAGTGAAATTGTGCAATCCACTGAACAAGTGCGGACATTTTCATGACCGTCTCCCACTCGGTGTGTGTAGATTCTCGGATCATTTTGTATAGTATGCTATTAAATCGACCCTCGATTGACTCTGACGGTCTCCCATTCGGGTGTGCAAGTTCTCTGTGGTATGCTATCAAATGGACCCCCGATTGACTTTGACGGGCTCCCATTCGGGTGTGCAAGTTCTCTGTGGTATGCTATCAAATGGACCCCCGATTGACTTTGACGGTCTCCCATTCGGGTGTGCAAGTTCTCTGTGGTATGCTATCAAATGGACCCCCGATTGACTTTGACGGGCTCCCATTCGGGTGTGCAAGTTCTCTGTGGTATGCTATCAAATGGACCCCCGATTGACTTTGACGGTCTCCCATTCGGGTGTGCAAGTTCTCTGTGGTATGCTATCAAATGGACCCCAGATTGACTTTGACGGGCTCCCATTCGGGTGTGCAAGTTCTCTGTGGTATGCTATCAAATGGACCCCCGATTGACTTTGACGGTCTCCCATTCGGGTGTGCAAGTTCTCTGTGGTATGCTATCAAATGGATCCCCGATTGACTTTGACGGTCTCCCATTCGGGTGTGCAAGTTCTCTGTGGTATGCTATCAAATGGACCCCCGATTGACTTTGACGGTCTCCCATTCGGGTGTGCAAGTACTCTGTGGTATGCTATCAAATGGACCCCCGATTGACTTTGACGGGCTCCCATTTGGGTGTGCAAGTTCTCTGTGGTATGCTATCAAATGGACCCCCGATTGACTTTGACGGGCTCCCATTCGGGTGTGCAAGTTCTCTGTGGTATGCTATCAAATGGACCCCCGATTGACTTTGACGGTCTCCCATTCGGGTGTGCAAGTTCTCTGTGGTATGCTATCAAATGGACCCCCGATTGACTTTGTCGGTGTCCCATTCGGGGGTGGAACTTCTCTGGTATGTTGTATAATGTGATCGAGGTGTCCCTACCCCTTACTATAGTGAAATTGTGCAATCCAGCGAACAAGGGCGGACATTTTCATGACCGTCTCCCACTCGGTGTGTGCAGATTCTCGGATCATTTTGTATAGTATGCTATTAAATCGACCCTCGATTGACTCTGACGGTCTCCCATTCGGGTGTGCAAGTTCTCTGTGGTATGCTATCAAATGGACCCCGATTGACTTTGACGGGCTCCCATTCGGGTGTGCAAGTTCTCTGTGGTATGCTATCAAATGGACCCCCGATTGACTTTGACGGTCTCCCATTCGGGTGTGCAAGTTCTCTGTGGTATGCTATCAAATGGACCCCCGATTGACTTTGACGGGCTCCCATTCGGGTGTGCAAGTTCTCTGTGGTATGCTATCAAATGGACCCCCGATTGACTTTGACGGTCTCCCATTCGGGTGTGCAAGTTCTCTGTGGTATGCTATCAAATGGACCCCGATTGACTCTCACGGGCTCCCATTCGGGTGTGCAAGTTCTCTGTGGTATGCTATCAAATGGACCCCCGATTGACTTTGACGGGCTCCCATTCGGGTGTGCAAGTTCTCTGTGGTATGCTATCAAATGGACCCCCGATTGACTTTGACGGGCTCCCATTCGGGTGTGCAAGTTCTCTGTGGTATGCTATCAAATGGACCCCCGATTGACTTTGACGGGCTCCCATTCGGGTGTGCAAGTTCTCTGTGGTATGCTATCAAATGGACCCCGATTGACTTGACGGGCTCCCATTCGGGTGTGCAAGTTCTCTGTGGTATGCTATCAAATGGACCCCCGATTGACTTTGACGGGCTCCCATTCGGGTGTGCAAGTTCTCTGTGGTATGCTAGGGGGCTTCTCCCCCCTTCTCAGGTCAGTCCCTCTAGATGGCCACGCCGCCGGGCGTGACTCTGGGCCCCTTCTTCTCAGGTCAGTTCCTCTAAATGGCCACGCCGCCGGGCGGGAGACTGGGGTGGTTTTGCCTCCCCTCTTCTCAGGTCAGTCCATCTAGATGGCCATGCCGCCGGCCGGGAGACTGGGGTGGGGCCCCCCCTTCTCAGGTCAGTCCCTCTAGATGGCCACGCCGCCGGGCGGGAGACTGGGGGGGCCCCCCTTCTAAGGTCACTCCCACTAGATGGCCACGCCGCCGGGCAGGAGACTGGGGGGCCCCCTACTCAGGTCAGTCCCTCTAAATGGCCACGCCGCCGGGCGGGAGACTGGGGGGCCCCCCTTCTCAGGTTAGTCCCTCTCGAAGTTCCCGCCGCCGGGCGGGAGACTGGGGGGCCACCCTTCACAGGTCAGTTCCTCTAGAAGGCCACGCCGCCGGGCGGGTGATTGGGGGGTCTTGCCCCCCTTCTCAGGTCAGTCCATCTAAATGGCCACGCCGCCGGGCGGGAGACTGGGGGGTTTGACCCCCACTTCTCAGGTCAGTCCCTCTAGATGGCCACGCCGCCGGGCAGGAGACTGGGCCCCCCCTTCTCAGGTCAGTCCCTCTAGATGGCCACGCCGCCGTGCGGGTGACTGGGGGGCCCCCCTTCTCAGGTCAGTCCCTCTGGAAGGCCACGCCGCCGGACAGGAGACTGGGGGGGGCCCCTTCTCAGGTCAGTCCCTCTAGATCGCTATGCCACCGGGAGGAAGATTGGGGGGCCCCCCTTCTCAGGTCAGTCCCACTAGATGGCCACGCCACCGGGCGGGAGACTGGGGGGCCCCCTTCACAGGTCAGTCCCTCTAGGTGGCCACGCCGTCGGGGGGGAGATTGGGGGGGCCCCCTTTCTAAGGTCAGTCCCTCTAGATGGCCACGACGCCGGCCGGGAGACTGGGGGGCACCCCCCCTTCTCAAGTCAGTTCCTCTAGATGTCTATGCCGCCGGGCGAGAGTCTGGGGGGTTGTGCCCCCCTTCTCAGTACACTTCTTCTAGATGGCCACGACGCCGTCCGGAAGACTGGGCCCCCCCCTTCTTTGGTCAGTCCATCTAGATGGCCATGAAACAGGGAGGATGATTGGTGGGCCCCCCCATCTCTGGACAGTCCAACAAGATGGCCATGCCACGAGGCATGAGATAGGGGAGTAGAGCCCTCCCGCTCAGATTATTCTTTCTAGATGGCCATGCCTCAGGATGTATGTCTGTGGGCCCCCCATCTCTTGACAGTTCATCACGTTGGCAACACCGCCGGGCGGGAGTCCAGGGGTTTGCCCTCCACTACATAGGTCACTTACACTAGATGGCCATGCTATCGTGAAGGAGATTCGGGAGGATTGTCCCCCTATCCTTGAAAGACCCTCTAGTAGTCCATGCTACCGGGTGGGAGACTGGGGTGCCCCCCTACACAGGTCAGTCTCTGACAAAGGCCATGCCACTAGGCGGAAGACTGGGGGGCACCACTTCTCTGGATACTCCAACTAGATGGCCATGCAACAAGGCGGGTGTTTGGGGTGTTTTGCGTCCCCTACACTGGACACACTCTCTAGATGGCCATGCCGCAGGCCGGGACACTGGTGGGCCCCCCCATCTCAGGACAGTCCCTCTAGATGGCCATACCGCCGGGCGGGAGACTGGGGGTCTGCCCCCCTTCTCAGGTCAGTCCCTCACGATCGCCATGCAGCTGGGCAGAAGACTGGGGGTGCCCCCCCTTCTCAGGTCAGTCCATCTAAATGGCCACGCCGCCGGCCGGGAGTCTGGGCCCCCCCTTCTCAGGTCAGTCCCTCTAGTACGCACCGCTGTCGGCCGGAAGTCTGGGGGCCCCCCTTCACAGGTCAGTCCCTCTATTAGGCCCCGCCGCCGGGCTGAAGTCTGGGTGGGGGACCCCAACTCAGGTCAGTCCCTCTCGTTCGCCATGCCGCCGTGCGGGAGACTGGTGGGCCCCCCTTCTCAGGTCAGTCCCTCTAGATGGCCACGCCACCAGGATGAAGACTGGGGGGCCCCCCTTCTCAGGTTACTTCATCTAGATGGCCACACAGTAAGGAGGGTGACTCGGGGGCCACCCTTCTAAGTTTACTCCCTCTACATGGCCACGCCACCGAGCGGAAGTCTGGGGGGTTCCCCCCTTCTCAGGTCAGTCTCACACGATGGCCACGCAGCCGGGCGGATGACTGGGGTTTGCCCCCCCTTCTCAGGTTTCTCCATCTAGATGGCCACGCTGTCGGCCAGGTGTCTGGGGTTTTGCCCCCCCTTCTCAGGTCAGTCCATCTAGATGGCCATGCCGCAAGGAGGAAGACTGGGGGGGCCCCCCTATACAGGATACATTCTCTAGATGGCCATGCCGCCAGGCAGATGACTGGAGGAGGTTTTGCCCCCCTTCTCAGGTCAGACCCTTTAGATGTCCACGCAGTCAGCCTGATGTTTGGGGGGGCCCCCCTTCTCAGGTTACTCCATCACGTTGGCTACGACGCCTACTAGATGTACGGGGAGTTTTGCCCCCTCCCTCTCTACATATGTTTCTCCATCACGAAGGCCATGACATAATCTAGGTGTCTGTGGGGGCCCACTACACAGGACAGTCCCAGACGATGGCTATGCCGCCGGGAGGGAGACTGGGGGGGCCTCACCTTTTCAGGTTAGTCCCTCTAGATGGACACGCCGCCGGGCGGGAGACTGGGGGGCCCCCCTTCTCAGGTCACTTCCTCTAGATGGCCACGCCGCCGGGCGGAGACTGGGTGGGGCCCCCCCTTCTCAGGTCAGTCCCTCCAGATGGCCACGCCGCCGGGCGGGAGACTGGGGGGCCCCCCTTCTCAGGTCAGTCCCTCTAGATGGCCACGCCGCCGGGCGGGAGACTGGGGGGGGCCCACTTCTCAGGTCAGTCCCTCTAGATGGCCACGCCGCCGGGCGGGAGACTGGGGGGCCCCCCTACTCAGGTCAGTTCCTCTAAATGGCCACGCCGCCGGGCGGGAGACTGGGGGGCCCCCCTTCTCAGGTCAGTCCCTCTAGATGGCCACGCCGTCGGGCGGGAGACTGGGGGCCCCCCTTCTCAGGTCAGTTCCCCTAGATGGCCTCACAGCCGGGCGGGAGACTGGGGGTTTTGCCCCCTCTTCTCAGGTCAGTCCCTCTAGATGGCCACGCCGCCGGGCGGGAGACTGGGGGGTTTTGCCCCCCCTTCTTAGGTCAGTCTCTCTAGATGGCCACGCCGCCGGGCGGGAGACTGGTTGCCCCCCCTTCTCAGTTCAGTCCATCTAGATGGCCACGCCGCCGGGCGGGAGACTGGGGGGTTTTCCCCCCCCTTCCCAGGTCAGTCCCTCTAGATGGCCATGCCATCGGGCAGGAGACTGGGGGGCCCCCCTTCTCAGGTCAGTTCCTCTAGATCGCCACGCCGCCGGGCGGGAGACTGGGGGTTTTGCCCCCCTTCTCAGGTCAGTCCCTCTAGATGG
>CAUDMG010003783.1:0-17500 GCA_958450375.1 Homarus gammarus
AGCGTCGTTCACATTCATCGCACTTGTGGAGGAATCCATCTATCGTGGGAGGAGCGGTGGCAGCATCTTTCCGGCGTTGGCACTTGCTTGCCTCGGTTTGCAGTTATTCTAACTTGAAAGCATTGACACCTTCTCGTGCTGGGCTTCTCCAAGCGTTACGATGTGGACTAATCGACTCCCAAGTGAGGGGGTCAATTTGGCAATTTTTCAGGTTTGTCGACTATCCTTATACCGTTTCAGTTGCCCGACGGCGTTACGTTTACTATTCGTTAGGTAACTGTAAGGTAGCTGCTTTGGCAGTCTACTGTCGTCCATGCAGGTAACATGGTCAGTCCAATGTAGTTGTTCATGGAAAATGGTAGTCTCGATGCTCCTACAGCCGGTGTCAGCAAGAATACTGGCATTTGTTCTCTTGTCTTCCCAACGAACTCAGGAAATGGAACGTAGACTACGTTGGTGAAAGTTTTCAAGTGCCTTGAGGTGCTTCCTGTATGTGACCCATGTTTCACTGCCATATAGCAGGGTGGGGAGGACCACTGCTCGATATACGTGCAGCTTTATAGATAATTTCAGCAACCTACAGCTGAAGACACGATTTCGGAGTCTGCCAAAGGCTTGACATGCACATCTGATCCGATGCTGATTCTCTTTATCGATGCCTGTTGTGGTGGACAGGTGGGAGCCTAGATGCCGAAAGTGGGTAACATTAGAGAGAGTAGTACCGTTAAGCTGGATGGATGGTGAAGGTGTGTCTGAACCAAGGGCAGGTTGAAAAAGAATCTGGGTCTTACATACATTCACCTCAAGGTATAAGTGTGCATAACGCGTCTGCGTAGGTGTTCAGGATCTCCTGTAGGTCGTGTTCGAGCAACAAGGGTGAGGTCAGTGTAAATGATGACAGGTCTGTTTATGTGGTGATAGGTCAGTGTACGTGGTGACAGGTCAGTGTAAATGGTGACTGGTCAGTGTAAGTCGTTACAGGTCAGTGTAAGTCGTCACAAGCCAGTGTAAGTATTGACAGGTCAGTGTAAATGGTAACAGGTCAGTGTAAGTGGTAATAGGTCAGTGTAAATAATGACAGGTCAGTGTACTGTATATGGTAACAGGTCAATGTAAATGGTGACAGGTCAGTTTAAGTGGTGACAGGTCAGTATAAATGGTGACAGGTCAGTGTAAGTGGTGAGAGGTCAGTGAAAGTGGTGACAGGTCAATGTACGTGGTGACAAGTCAGTATAAGTGGTGACAGGTCAGTGTAAATGGTGACAGGTCAGTGTAAGTAATGACAGGTCGGTGTACGTGGTGACAGGAGAATAAATGCACAACAACACACTTCACCAGATCGTCATTGTTCCCTATGCCGTGTGACCACTGAAGCTTCTATCACAACCAGTGATAAACACAACGAAGAGGAGTTGCTGGTGACGGCTGATAGAACATGGAGTTTACTGAAGCAAGAGAAGGATGTGAGGGAGTGAGTGACCCAGGCACAAAACAGTGTTACGGAGAGTTGGTCTGTTGGTCAGTCAGTGGTCAGTTAACTCTTCTTTCTTGTGTTTGTTATTATGTAGCTTCGTTTAGCGTTTAGTGACTAGTAACGATGTTAGTAAGCAAATAGACAAACTAAAGCCTAATAAGTCACCTGGTCCCGATGAGATATTTACCAGAGTATTAAAGGAATGTAAGGGAGAGCTTAGTATGCCCTTAGCAAAGTTGTTTAACATGTCCTTAAAAACAGGTGTAGTACCAGAATCCTGGAGGATAGCGAATGAAATACCGATTTTCAAGAAGGGGGATAGATCACTATCCTCTAACTACCGCCCAATCAGTCTAACATCAAAAGTAGGCAAATTACTGGAAGCAATCATTTCAAACTCTATTCGAAATCACCTGGAGAAGCACCGATTGATCAATGATTCCCAGCATGGCTTCACAAGCGGACGTTCTTGCCTAACTAATCTATTAACATTCTTTTCATCAGTTTTCGAATCGGTGGACGAGGGGCACAATTATGATGTGGTATATCTCGACTTTAGCAAAGCCTTCGACAGAGTCCCCCACGAAAGACTAATTAGAAAGGTAGAAGCTCATGGCATCAAAGGTGACATCCTTAAATGGATTAGGGCGTGGTTACAGGACAGGAAACAGCCAGTGAGCATTAATGGCACTAAGTCCCATTGGAGCAACGTCACAAGTGGAGTTCCCCAAGGCTCAGTACTTGGACCATTATTATTTATTATATACATAAATGACATAGATATCGGCATAGACAGCAACATAAGTAAATTTGCTGATGACACTAAAATAGGACGTGTTATTAAGTCTGACGAGGACTCGGCAAAACTACAGGAACATCTAAACAAATTTTTCGAATGGTCTAAAAAATGGCAGATGAAATTCAACGTTGACAAATGAAAAGTACTCAGTATAGGAGATGTAAACAGGGAAACCAGATACCAGATGAACAACGATGCCATAGTGAAATCCGACTGCGAGAGAGATTTAGGAGTAATGATAAGTAGGAACCTTAAGCCAAGTAAACAATGTGTTTTTGCTCGTAACAAGGCTAATAAAGTACTTGGGTTCATACAAAGGAGTGTTAGTTACAAGACTAGCGAGGTCATCCTAAAACTGTATCTTGCTCTTGTGAGACCACACCTGGATTACGCAGTTCAGTTCTGGTCACAGTATTACAGAATGGATATAGAATCCTTGGAAAGGATTCAGAGGAGAATGACAAGACTAATCACGGGCATTAGGAACCTTGATTATAGAGACAGGTTAAAGCATCTTAATTTGCACTCCCTCGAGAGACGTAGAGCGAGGGGCGACCTGATAGAGGTGTATTAGTGGAAGGCAGGGCTAAACAAAGGGGACATTAAAAAGGTACTCAAACTATCCAACTAGGTGAGAACTCGTAACAATGGTTTTAAATTAGACAAATTTAGATTTAGGCGTGAAATAGGTAAACACTGGTTTGGAAACAGAGTATTGGATGAATGGAACAAGTTACCAAATATCATCATTATCTCGAATACGCTGAATAGCTTCAAACATAGGTTGGATGCTTATATGAGCAATAGGGGTTGGGTGTAAACGGGACTGCCCAGTATGGGCCAATAGGCCGGCTGCAGTTTCCTCCATTCTTATGTTCTTATGTTCATAAGTGAATAACTGTGACGCCATGACCTTGTATCCTCCCTCCTAACTCCCGTCAGTTGATGTTGACCTTTGAAGCTCGCCTGGCACATAAACCGCCTTAGTTATTGTTGTTTATTGTGGCATTAGAACACTTGGGCGTTGCTACTGCTGCTCTCGTTGTGGTCTTCCTGGCTAATGTTACTGCTCTTGTTGGCTAATGCTACTGCTCTTGTTGGTTACTTGTTTTACTATTATTTTGCATACCATTGTTAATATTATTGAATTGAATTGAAACAGTTAATTTAGCCAGAAAAACACTGATACAGAGTGGATAATAATTACAATACAAACATGGCTGAGCCAGTTGAGAACCTGAGCTCTCTTTGAGGCACCTGATATATACTATACATTTATCTCAAGGAAGTATTGTGTAACATTTAGTATCATCTGGAATAGTACAATATCATGGTTGTAATAAGAACATCTCATGATGTTGCCACGGTTATCACTGATTATATTTCAGAGGCCTCCCTCTGCACAGGGACCTTCCCTCACGAACCTCAGGACCTCAGTCCACAGCTTACAGTGTCAATTACGGTGCTTTTACAAATAGCCTGGGACATTTTCAGTTTATCAATAAATGGAGAAAAGTCCATTTTGGGTTTGTAACTTAACCCCTTAACTTATTTATATATAAGCCAAGTTAAAAGGGAGCTCTACCCAAAGCTTATATATGGAAAACGGCGCATCAGATGAAAAAAAGTTTATATAGAAAAAAATATATTGGAAATAAAATTCAGCACAAGATTATCTATAATCTTTTTTTCCCTAGGAGTTATAGTTTTGGCGAAAAAAAAACCGGAAGTGGAAGGCGAGTTTGAACGTAGATCAAGATATTTCCGCCTCGTGCTCAGTTTGCCATCAATAACTCTCAAACGACTAATTTCTCATTAAAAATGCACATAAATGAAATAATAGAGTAGGAGGTACTCTGTGTGGGTACATGAAATACAAGTTTTATGATGTTTTAAATGTTTTCTCATTCATCCTTATTTAACGGAGACTCATTTACAAACCACCCACGAGACTGAGTCTTAGGTGCATCTTTTTTTTTCGAGTGGTGTCCCTAGTAGTCTTAATCCACCCATTTCTTGCTGATCGTGGTTTTTGATGATATGTATTGTCTATCGCTATATTTTGTTGAGCATCTGTTGTAGTAGAAGTCGGATGTATTTGATTTAAATTCGGAGTCCTTAGTAAGTCTCTGTTGACGTTTTTTATTCTATCTCCATGTATTATAACTATGACATTTGTCGTTGGCTCAATTACTTGAAATTTGTTTCCATGTTCTTTCGCTCTAATCACGTATGGACCTGTGAATTTAGGCGAGAGTTTTGATGTGCGTTCCGGCGCTTATAATTAATTTGTCTCCTATTTCTAGAGTTGCTTGCAGATCATTTGAGCACACGAGGCTGCAAAATGTTTTCGTACTTTTCCATGGAAGCTTGTGAAAACATTGATTTGCTGCTTGGCATAGTCATCAATGTTCTATACAGTTTATTGGATTCCTGCTAGTAGATCATATGCCAAGCGTTTATCGGTACCGTAAATTATGTGGTATGGCGATATGCCTGTAAGGCTATTGATAGATCCATTGATGGACGCTGCTACTTGTGGAGCTAGTCTTCCCACGAACCATGCATTGGATTCACCACATGTTGGAGAATCTCAAGAATTTTTCGATTTGTGCGCTCGACCAACCCATTTAAAGATGGATGGTAGGCGGTTGTGAAGTTTTGTTTGATGTCATATTGTTGACATAATGCTGTTAGGAGTTAATTCTTAAAATCTGCCCCGTTATCTGAGAGTATCACTCTAGGTGTATAAAAAGGACAGATAAGATGAGTGACTAATGCATGAGCCACTGATTAGGCAGACTTGTTCCGCAAGGGTGCTAGTACCACAAATCTAGAGAGAAGTGGTC
Organism: Homarus gammarus; assembly: GCA_958450375.1. Classification (NCBI taxonomy): domain Eukaryota; kingdom Metazoa; phylum Arthropoda; class Malacostraca; order Decapoda; family Nephropidae; genus Homarus; species Homarus gammarus. The sequence goes on from CAUDMG010003783.1 coordinate 5,123, forward strand.
AACGCAGACACTTATGTAACTAGAACCTTAGTTGCTTTTTGGTAGTTGCAATAAATCGACCGCAACTGTTTCACATGGACGTTCCGCTGTCGGGTATTCTAAGATTGGAGCGGGAACCATCGTTGTTCCCTTGTGTCTTGACCAAAATAAACACTTAGCAATGTTATGCTCAATGTCGGTCCTCATAGTTTTCCAATAATATTTTTGTCCAATTTCTGTTAGACATCTATCTCGCCCTGGATGTTCAGCTTGGGGTGCATCATGGAAGAGGGCAAGGATGTTTTCCTTTAATGATATAGGAATAACAATTTAAGAGATTGACTCTTGTTGTGTTTTCACTGAGCGATATAGTACGTCGTGCCGCACCTCAAACTGTGAGAGTAGTAGAGGCAATTTTGGCAAATTTACCTCATCTCCCGATTCTAAGGCATAGGTAACCTTAGACCATAGTGGATCCTGTAAATGTTCCGCCCTTAACTGTAACAGGATGAACGTAGGTAGTAACGTGACAGGAGCTATGTGTCTAGCTAGCTAATCAGCTACCACGTTCGCAAGGCCCGGCCAATACTTGAAGTCGGGTTCCAACTCTTGTATGATCAGATGCCAGCGCGCTACACGCCCTGATAAGTTCTCCCCGTGAAATAGTTCTGTCACGGCTACATGATCTGTATGGACTGTGATCGTATATCCCAAAATGAGATCCCGAAAATACTTGAGAGGCCACTCTACAGCTAATGCTTCCAAGTGCGTAGCTGAATAACGTTTTTCTGCATCGTTGAGGGTCCTACTGGCGTATGCTATTACACGCCATTTTCCTCGATGATCAATTTACATGAGCACCGCCCCTTAACCTAGGCATTGAGGCATCAGTACACTTGGTAAATGGTTTTGTGTAGTCCGGAAAGGCCAACACTGGAGCGTTCGTTAAAGCGCACTTGAGGGCATTAAAACTGTCTTCTTGTTCTGTATCCCATGTATACTCTACATCCTTTTTGAGGAGTTTAGTGAGTGGTGATGTTAACTTGGCATTACCTTCAATGAAAGATGGTAGTATCGTGAAAAGCCTCGGAAACTACGAAGTTGATCTGTGTTTTTGGGACAAGAGAAATGCTTCACCGCCTTTACCTTGCAATCTACTGTATGTATGCCATTGCCATTCACTACTTGTCCGAGAAATTTGATTTTTTATTTGAGAAATTCACATTTGAAAATTTTCACTTTCAATCCAGCTATTTGTAGCTTTATGAAAACTTCTTGTAGTTTCCTTAAATGGCTGTGTAAGTCTGTTTATTATGATAAGATCAACTAGATAGGCATAGACTGTGTGACCTATCGTGCCAGCAAACAAGGTATTTATCATTCTTTGGAACGTTAGCAGCGCATTTCTTTGGCAATGGCATTCTTAAGAATTCGAAATGTCCCATTGGTGTACTGAACGGAGTTACCTAGCGGGATTCCTCAGGTACTGTAAGTGAATTTGCCAGTACCCGCTAAGTAAATCTAGGTTACTGAAGACGACGTTCTTTTTTCTTAGAGACTGTAATAAGTCAGTTATGATAGGCATTAGAAACCTGTCTGGCACAGTTGCCTGGTTGACTTGTTGAAAATCTATGTCTGGTCTCCATCCTCCACCTTTCTTGGGAACTAGGAATAAAGGTGAGTTCCATGGTGATGAGGAAGGTTGATTACCTTTTGGTCCACCATGTCTTGTACCATCTGTTGGACTACCGCCCTTCGGCTGTGGGGCAGCCTATATGTCAATAATGTGCAATATTATTATTTCCCAAATCACACCAAGTTCGATACATAAATGCCAGGATGTAGGTAAACATTTAGTAGTGGAAGGTTATCATATAGCACCTGACTATTCTGAAATTAGCAGTAATGCAATCACATCCTTGCCTACTCGCCATCATCTTGCAATTGTCACAAACATTACTTCTGAACTGGTACCCATACCATTTTACCTGAATATAAATTACAGCAGTCTTCATATTGTATATGATAAGCTTAAGCTTCTATCTTATATTAATGGAAGGAATTGCAAAAGCATGTGCAAGAAGAAAAGGTTTAGCTAAAGCACACATTATTGTAACAAGGTTAGGTACACCTAGGATTTAAACTGAGAGGACTCAGTTGAAGGTGGCCGAGCAGTGTAACAGCACCATTTGCATTATGTAAATATTCACCCAAATGTATAATACCAAATCGTTCACTATGTTATTCAACAATGACTCAGTAGTTGTTTATGTTATACCTGCTGCGTCTATAACGTCATCAAGAGTCAGGCGCGGTCAAACCCACTAAGCACAACAACCCGCCTGCCGGCTCCCCTTCTCAAGGTCACAGAGGCTAGACTCCTACCACTAGTTACCGAGGGAACACCTCACTTAAGTGTTCTCATATATAAGTGCACTCAAGACACATACTTGGAAAGAATTCTCAAAAACTAAGTACCTTTGCAGATATTCGCTTCAGTAAGAGGGAAAGCCCAGAACAAGTGTTTACATCAACCCTGTCACTTATGAGTTCCAGAACTAGTATATATATGTGTATATATGTGTATATATATGTGTGTGTGTGTGTGTGTGTGTGTGTGTTTGTGTGTCTGCACGAGAATCTCGGAAACTACTTTACCGATCTGTAGTGAGGATGGATGGTGTTATATGTAGTGATGATGGATGGTGTTATATGTAGTGATGATGGATGGTGTTATATGTAGTGATGATGGATGGTGTTATATGTAGTGATGATGGATGGTGTTATATGTAGTGATGATGGATGATGTTATATGTAGTGATGATGGATGTTGTTAAAAGTAGTGACGATGGGTGGTGTTATATGTAGTGATGAAGGATGGAGTTATATGTAGTGTTGATGGATGATGTTATATCTAGTGATGATGGATGTTGCTACATGTAGTGATGATGGGTGGTGTTATATGTAGTGATGATTAGACAATAAAATAATAACAGTTTAATGCTAAAAAATATTCTTTGCTGTACCGTTGTAGTGAAAAACACGGTGGAACTTACATACACCGTTAATGAACTATTGATGGAAGAAGAAGTTTTAGGGACTGAACAGTGAGACAATGTGGAACCTCCCGGAGGGTGGCGTCCTACCGTGGCCTAGTGAATGAGCCGCCCGTCTGTTTGTGGGTGGGTTTGTTTGTTTGCTTTTCGCACGGTAATCTCGGAAACTAATTTACCGATCTGTAGTGATGATGAATGGTGTTATATGTAGTACTGATGGATGGTGTTATATGTAGTGATGATGGATGATGTTATATGTAGTGATGATGGATTTTGTTATATGTAGTGATGATGGGTGGTGTTATATGTAGTGATGTTGGATGGTGTTATATGTAGTGATGATGGATGGTGTTATATGTATTGATGATGGATGATGTTATATGTAGTGATGATGGGTGGTGTTATATGTAGTGATGCTTAGACAATAAAATACGAACAGTTTAATGATAAAAAAAAATCTAATTTGCTGTACCGTTGTAGTGAAAAACATGGTGGAACTTATATACACCGTTAATGAACTATTGATGGAAGAAGAAGTTTTGGGGACTGAACAGTGAGACAATGTGGAGCCTCCTGGAGGGTGGTGTCCTACCGTTACCTAGCGGATGAGCCGCCCTGAGGTTGGCGATTCTGCTAGTATATATATATATATATATAGATTTATATATATATATATATATATATATATATATATATATATATATATATATATATTTATTTCATTAGCCCAATAATGCACGAGGACTTCTACATACAATCAACACCTCAACGGCACACGAGCCTATGACTGTGACCGGGGAACGCTAACCGCTGGACCACCTGGATACTAAAAGCAGTCCTAGACTTTGTTATATTTCACACAAAGCCTGTTCAACGAGCTTATGGCTTGTGTTTGATAGAAAAATACACTTTCATAAGCTCGCATGACCCAATAATTACCCAAGACCCGTACATGTCCCATTATATACCGTGAGTCATCACAAAATAGATGATATGACCTCACCAACTCGGAAATCGCTGAGGTCAAGAATCGCACCTCCCTGAGTTAAACCCACTATCCTCCCAATAAAACACAACCTCTATCGGATCCTTACCTCAACATTCTCTCAGCAAATGTCCTAACGGCCTGATATTATCAGAGAAAATATTCTTTAATGTAGGACCTTGCCTAGTTTGAGAAGAATAAAAGGATTGGTTAGCCCTTTTAAAACAACGATCAACTAACAATGAAGGGTACCCAAGTTTTTGTTCAGTGGACTGAATGTGTTGCAGTTCTTCTTCAATTAATTCAGGGTCACAAATTCGTAAACATCTCAAAAACATAGCAGAAAAAACTGACATTTTAGTAGACTCATGGTGACTCAATAAAAAAATTCATGAAGCTATATATCTGTGTAGGCTTTCTGTATACCTTAAATTTATAGTTATGTCCATTTCTCATGATAGGCATACCAAGAAATGGAAGGGATCCATTTATCTCCCTTTCAATTTTAAAGGTAATACTAGGGACAAGAAATTTAGCTTGTCTAAAAATTCAATTGGGCCACTGTTTCTGGGCCATAGACGGAGCACGTTATCTACTCAACATAAGTGACTTTATTCCTCCATGGTATAGATATGTAGGTGATGTGCTTTGTCATCCACAGCTGCACTTCCACAACAATAGTTTGAAATAACTTTTCATAAATGAAGCTGTTTATCGAAATTCTTTTTAGTATTTTCCTCACTAAGGAGTGATGTAGATCGAACCTTCAACTGCACATGTCGGCAGATCAAGATATCATCATCACATTTGGATTCGAAGTGATCCTCCTTGAACTCTGGACGTGCATTTTGTGTTGGTATGAAAAGGGATGGGTCCATATATCAATGAACTCTTTAGTTTTCCTTACAGGTATAAATATTAATCTACACTCATCGAATTTCATGGATTTCTTTTTAAACATGAAGTTGGAGTAATGAAGAGACGAGGTATTCAGTCCTTTTATTATTTGGGCCATATTATGTAATGTTGCATGTTATATCTCTTCTGTTTACCATCTTGCAACACATCAGTACACTACTTCTTGTGTTTATATTTCCATCCATCATGATTATAGGTCTAAGAGGATGAGAGAGCAATGATGAGTCTAGGGGTGTATCGGCACTCCGCCATACACACGAGGGAAAGAAATAGTACAGCGGCATAGCCAAACAATTGTGCATTTTATTATGAAGGCATTAACTTTGGCACAGATATAGAGTAATATAATGGTGAATATTTTCAGATATGGAACCACTAGAAACTCAACCTCTGTGGGCGCCATATTGAATTTCAAGATGGCCTCCGTTCAGGATACGCTAAACTATGTATTTCTGTTTTTTACGGCTGCATATTTCATTCCAAAGCATTAATATACATAATCCGGGTTAAGAAAATAATTTGTGATACTTTTCGAAGTTTATTACAATTAAAAGGACAAGTAAAAGCATTACACTGGAAAATCAACATACAAATTTTCCGAATTCCCAAAACTTAATATTTTTTCTGAACATTCGGATATTGAGGTCGAATTTCTGTAGATATTTGGCCTTAACAGCCACCATTACATGCACAAAGTCCAGTGCATTAAAGTGCAGATTTTTTGCACCTACACTTGCCACCGCAGTGTTTTCTGCAACCGCAAGAGACGAGCTCGTGGCAGGAGTTTGACACTTCAGAGAGAGTGGTCCAGAGTGGTTCCAGCTCATCACCCGACTTAAGAACATAAGAACATAAGAATGGAGGAAACTGCAGTGGGCCTATTGGCCCATACTGGGCAGTCCCGTTTACACCCAACCCCTATTGCTCATATGAGCATCCAACCTATGTTTGAAGCAGTTCAGCGTATTCCAGTTAATGGTGATATTTGGTAACTTGTTCCAATCATCCACCACTCTGTTTCCAAACCAGTGTTTACCTATTTTGGCGCCTAAATCTAAATTTGTCTAATTTAAAACCATTGTTACAAGTTCGCTCCTGGTTGGATAGTTTGAGTACCTTTGTAATGTCCCCTTTGTTTAGCCCTGCCTTCCACTTATACACCTCTAACAGGTCGCCCCTTGCTCTACGTCTCCCAAGGGAGTGCAAATTAAGATGCTTTAACCTGTCTCTATACTCAAGGTTCCTAATGCCCGGGATTAGTCTTGTCATTTTCCTCTGAATTCTTTCCAAGGATTCTATATCCATTCTGTAATACGGTGACCAGAACTGAACTGCGTAATCCAGGTGTGGTCTCACAAGAGCAAGATACAGTTTTAGGATGACCTCGCTAGTCTTGTAACTAACACTCCTTTGTATGAACCCAAGTACTTTATTAGCCTTGTTACGAGCAAAAACACATTGTTTACTTGGCTTAAGGTTCCTACTTATCATTACTCCTAAATCTCTCTCGCAGTCGGATTTCTCTATGGCATCGTTGTTCATCTGGTATCTGGTTTCCCTGTTTACATCTCCTATACTGAGTACTTTACATTTGTCGACGTTGAATTTCATCTGCCATTTTTCAGACCATTCGAAAAATCTGTTTAGATCATCCTGTAGTTTTGCGGAGTCCTCGTCAGATTTGATAACACGTCCTATTTCAGTGTCATCAGCAAATTTACTTATGTTGCTGTCAATGGCGATATCTATGTCGTTTATGTATATAATAAATAATAATGGTCCAAGTACTGAGGCTTGGGGAACTCCACTTGTGATGTTGCTCCAATGGGACTTAGTGCCGTTAATGCTCACTCGCTGTTTCCTGTCCTGTAACCACGCCCTAATCCATTTAAGGATGTCACCTTTGATGCCATGAGCTTCTACCTTTCTAATTAGTCTTTCGTGGGGGACTCTGTCGAAGGCTTTGCTAAAGTCGAGATATACCACATCATAATTGTGCCCGTCGTCCACCGATTCGAAAACTGATGAAAAGAATGTTAATAGATTAGTTTGGCAAGAACGTCCGCTTGTGAAGCCATGCTGGGAATCATTGATCAATCAATGCTTCTCCAGGTGATTTCGAATAGAGTTTAAAATGACTTCTTCCAGTGATTTGCCTACTATTGATGTTAGACTGATGGGGCGGTAGTTAGAGGATAGTGATCTATCCACCTTCTTGAAAATCGGTATTTCATTCTCTATCCTCCAGGACTGGTACTACACGTGTTTTTAATGACATGTTAAACAACTTTGCTAAGGGCATACTAAGCTCTTCCTTACATTCCTTTAATACTCTGGCAAATATCTCATCGGGACCAGGTGACTTATTAGGCTTTAGTTTGTCTATTTGCTTACTAACATCGTTACTAGTCACTACTATCTCACTTAATTTGCTTTCTTCACTATCTCTGAATAGAGTCGGTGCCTCGGGTATCATGTTTAAATTTTCGGTGGTGAAAACTGTTGAAAAATATTTATTCAAATTATTGCTCATTTCTCCGTCGTTATCAGTGAGCTCGCCGAAGTCTGACGGTATTGGTCCAATCGTTTATCGTGTTTTAGTTTGATACATTTGGTAGAATCCTTTGGGGTTTGTCTTCGCCTCCCTTGCTATCCTTAACTCATTATTCCTCTTTGCTTTCCTTATCTCGGTTTTAACCCTACTCGCCAATACCCAACACCAATCACATGGTGATGGCAGACTGACAAACGCTATTGCGGCCTGTCCCCAGATATGTCCAGCCTGATAAGCAGCTCTTTTTATGTGCTGCTCCAGAGCTGCTCGTGTTGGTGGGAGATGCTCCAGTGATCTTGATTTTCTTGAAAACAGTTTCTTCTCAGCACGTTCACGTCACAGCATGTGCTCGTACGGTCATAGAGCAGCATGATGAATCTCTCCAGTGTCGACAGGACACCATCAGGCAGCTCACTTGGGGTGGAAGCCAGACTCAGAAAGGCAGTTGTTACTTCCGGAAATGCATTCCATGTGGCTCAGGCTGCTTTCTTGCTATGACCTGCAAAGGCAGATACCTTGTCGCAGCCCGTTATTGCGTGAAACACTGGAAGAGCTCTCGACTTCTCAGGTCCCAGGGCCTTTGCAATCTGATTCGCTGCTATGTAACGTCGATTCTTTTCTGTGCCAAAAGTAAGCCATAGTTCATCTAGTACCTCACTCTGTTCATTCGGTAGAGCAACTGGAAGGATGACATCTGTATCGATGGTACGAATGAGTATTCGCCGATGTCCATATTTCAAGGCATCAGCTACATGAACCATCATCCGAGTGTCGGCCTCTTCGTGGTTGCATGGTGCTAAGTTGGTAGTGTCCTTCCGGGGTGGAACAGTCAGTACCTGTTTCTTGTCTTTGACAACCAACTGCATAACCTGTTCTAACAGGAAACTGAAGAGTTCCTCTATTTTGTCACGGTTGCAGAAAAAGTTTTGCCAGTTGCTAGGTAGAGGACCAGAGGCAGTGACGCGTCTTCGAATGCCCTTACCACGGTTACATCTTACTGTTGCTTTTATACTTCCAGATTTCAGGTAGCAATCCCATACCAGGTCAAGTCGAGATCGATATTCGAGCTGTGATTCAATATAAGGAATGAATACAGCTGTGAGGTATTCTTGAAATGTCCTACTGCCCACTGGCTTCAACATTTCCACAACGGCAGGCCAATAGAGTATAATTGAGGTGACATGTGGAGCGTCAGTGATCTTGTCAGCAAGCTGTTCAAGGGGTATGAATACAGGTAAGTCGGCCTTCTTGCTGAAGCGGAGTTTCCCATTACCGGAGAGTGCTGGTGGATAGGCCCGGTTTTCATACTTGAAAAATTCGTCCAAATCACCCTGTCTTGTTTGACAGGCTATGTAGAGCCTGGAGAAGAGTCCACAGTCGTCTTTTGCGAAGGATAGTTGCTGCTTACTCCTAGTTGGAGATTTGGATTTCAAAGAACTGAATAGTGTTAGCTTGTTGACCTTAGTGTCACCAATAGGCTTAGACTTGTCTTCAAGGCGTTCTCTTACATATGAATGGAATTGTTCTCGTCCGAGCTTGACAACATTTTGCACACTTTTCACGGCTTCCGGACACAAGATTTCCTTTTTATGAATATCCATTAGGTCAGCACTTTCTTCTTCAAATGGGTTTCCCATTTCTTCCATGACAAGTGTAAGTGCTTTCACATCCTGAAGAAACTTGTCCTGCGTCGTGTTGGTTTGCTCATGATGGTGGAAGTTAGCCTTGGTTTGCTCAGCTTTCTGCGATGATTCAAATTCAGCAATGACACGTGCTACTTCTGAACTTCCAACCATCCAGGGCGAAGTGCACAAGGGTTTCCAGTCAAACCGACTGCACCACCATCACCTTTGATGCAGGCATTGTTCTGCTCATGGGCCTGGTCTACTGCCATTGCAGAAAAAACGGCGGGCTGTCTTTTTTGCAGTGAAATGTCCAGCTTGAAATTTTGCAGCCACATGAGGATGCTTGTCCGAGAGCTCTGTCATGTCCTTCAGGTGGACTGGAACCCACCGAGAATAGTGAGTATGATCCAAGGCGAAGAACCACTGTCACAGTTCAGCCAGAGCATCCATGTATAGTGAGAAGTTTGATTCTCGTAGTGATCTAACAAACAAAGATACTTAGCTCTAGGTTGACGGTGGTTGCCCAGTACTGAAACTGGGGACAACATTCAGCCCTTTGCTGACACCAGACATCAAACTCTAGGGGCTCATGACCATCACTTTGGGCATCTTCAGTGTATTTGCCATTTGCCTTGTGCTGCAGGATGTTCAGGGTTGCTGCTGTTATCTGATGGCCTCGCCTGGTGCGTGTAACGTGAGCAGCCTTTAGGAAACAGTTAACAGTTCCTGGGCTGGCAATATCGGCTTGCACCAGGGTTTTTGCCTACCCGCTACCCTGCAACTAACTGCCTGCCATCCTCAAAGCCGCCATTTCAATGTGGAGGCCCAGAATCATAATAAATTTCTCTTCGCCGTAATTTTCTGGCCAATTTCACTGAATCTGATTTATAGCGGCCACTCAAATTCAGTATCGAGTTGTTCCATATCTGAAAATGTTCATATACCATTACTCCATCGCTGTGCCGAATTTGGTGCTTCCATCATTAAATGCACAATTGTTATGAAAATTGTAGCTATACCGCTCCACTAAAAAAAATATTGATCACTTCTACGTTTCCTGGTCCTTGGGCCGCCAACGCCAGACTCACTTTTTGGAGGTCCAATAACGCCGACGACGGCAATAAGTGACTAATGAGTGGAGCGACAAAGATTTGACAGGGAATTGACTGGAAAAAATCAGCTACATTTTTACTTGATCTTTCAACAATATCAGAGGAGGAAAATTCCAAAGAATGTTGTTGTTGAACCAGAAACTGCCTCAACGGATCTGGTTCACAGGTGTCCGCTCACCTTCTCGTGGTGTAGACGCGGAATATACTGGAAGGACCTACACAAGACGGCAGTCTTTTCCTGGAGTTCCTACTGGAAAGGATTCAGCCAATGAGATGCAGGAAAATATTGGATCTCAGGGGATTAGTGCAGGAGAGGAACAGCACGAATATATTGCTGGCCAGGCAGCAGGACTCGAGGGTCCAAGATCATTGGCATCCTGGACCCTCAAGGTTCTGTTGTTTACCAGGGATGCTGATTACCAAGCAAACTGCCAGCTTAAAACGTATAAAGCTCCTGGTTAAATAAAGCTGGAACTACCAAGAAGCATAGCAGTTTGAGACCCACAAAAGGCAAAGTTTAATGAGGACGTAGACATGCAGGAAAGTTATTCGGTAAGGATACAAAGTACAAGGAAAAGTATTAATGCCTATCAGCTCAACTCCAATTTCTAGGTTTAGATGTCATGTAATACACTTCACAACAAATGAGTTGTACAATAGCTGTAACTTCCGCCAGTGGAGACGTTGTTGTGTCTTCGCTATTACGCCACAATTACTGCCCTGCTCTGTATGCCTGTTTAGTACCTGCCACTTTGTTCAATGCCTCCTACATTGTACAGTGTCTCATATTGTTCATCTTTTCTACCACAATATTTCCTACTTCCCAAAATGTTTATTAAATTATTGTCACACACACTACTCCTAAAATGTCTGTAAAGTTAATGTGATTTAGTGTATCAGAGAATGAGTGTCTGGTTCAGTGTGTCAGTGTGAGTTAGTTTATCAGGGTGATAAATAGTGTATCATAGTTTGAATTAATGTACCAGGGTGTGTGAAAGTGTGCCTGGATGAGAGTTGATGCGCCAGGCAGTATATGAATGCGCTAGGGTGTTAGTCTTTCAATGTGTGAGTAATGTATCCGTGTGTGCATTAGTGTTATAATAAGTTAGTAAAATCTAATCTATTGTGTCAAGATTGAGGCAGTATTTCATGGTGTAAGTCTGCATATTAGCGTGTGTGGTGGTGAATCTAATTATGAGTGTGTCAGGATGTGTTGTAGTGATTGTATGTGTGGTGCAGTATAAGGGTGTGAGAAAATATGAGGTGGAGTATTAGGGTGTGAGAAAGCATGAGGTAGAGAATTAGGGTGTGAGGAAATGTGGGGTAGAATATCATAGCATAAATTAGTGTGTCATGTTAAGTGGTCGCGTGTCGCTCCCACTCTCATTCAGTCTCCAAACCCTGGGTAACATGTGATACCCAAGCCCGAAAGGTTAGCATTGATATTTAGATTGACATTGAAACAGATTCTTTAGCCAGAAAAATGCTGATACGGGAGACAGCAGGTGTCCACAAGGTTCCGTCCTTAAGGCAGTGACCCTTACTATTCTTTTTAATAAAAAAAATTGACCCTGCCAACTCTAAGCACAGCAGCTGTGCATAGTAAGGTCATAGGGCAAGATGACTCAGCCTTCTCACCTGGTTACAAATCTTCTTAATCACAAAATTATCCAGTTTGTACATACCATTACTCAAATTCATGTTGACAGATTCGGTATATTTAATGAGACTGGATTCTATAATGTTCCTACTGACAATTGTTATCAGCATATACTTGGATCACGCGCACCTACAGTGATTTACTTGCATATATATATATATATATATATTTCATTAGACCAATAGCACGCGGACTTCTACGTACAATCAACACCTCAACCCGCCAGGATTCGAACCCACGGCCCACTAGCCCAAGACTGTGATCGGGGAACGCTAACCGCTGGACCACCAGGATACTAAAAGCAGTCCTAGACTTTGTTTTATTTCACACAAAGCCTGTTCAACGAGCTTATGGCGCCGTGAACCTCTAATGGGGACTACTCGTATCACGTAGGTGGTCAGAATAACGTTTTACCAAATCCGGCTTCGAAACACGAGGATCCATATATATTTCATTAGCCCAATTGTGGGTTGAGGTGTTGATTACATA
>CAUDMG010003783.1:22500-26920 GCA_958450375.1 Homarus gammarus
CCATTCTGAAAACCGAAAAATTCCGAAAACCGAAATGCCTCTGGCCCCAAGGATTTCGGATAAAGGATTGTCAACCTATATATATATATATATATATATATATATATAAGCTGATGGCGCCGTGAACCTCATTGGGAAACTGCCCGTGCCTCGTATGTGGTGTCAGTAGCATTTTACCGAATCCAGCTGGTATGAAACGCGAGGTGCATATATATACTTCATTTTTAGTCCATTTAACACGCGGACTTTGAACATCAGCTCGATGAACAGGCTTTGTGTGAAATATAACAGAGTCTAGAACTGCTTTTAGTGTCCTTGTGGGCTAGCCGGTAAGCGTTCCCTAGGGCCACCCAGTAGGTCGAGGGTTCGATTCCTTGCTGGTGAGGTCGTTGATAATATATATATATATATCCCATAGTTATTATTTGATTATTAGGTAATAAGTTATAATCTATATATTGCTTTGGGGTGATTCTATGTATGTGTTTTCCCATTTCATCTTCTATCCTTCCTTTGTATTCACTATCAAAATCTTCATTTCCTCATCTCATATTTTAAAAACTTTTACCCATTCCGTTTTGAATGCTGACTCTTCTTCATTTTCCTTGTACAGTTTTGTTCCATTATGTATGGTGATTTTTGCTTGTTATGCCCCATCATCTTGTTTATGGATGTCCAATATGTTTTTTGTGAATTTAGTCTTGTCAGACGCCATTATAATATCAATCCATTTTTTTTTGTTTGCTTCCTTACATGCGTCTCTTAATTTTAACTGCAGTGCTGTCTGCGTCGTATATAGCCATCTGTTACTACCGTGTCTGTCTTTGTACCTGATTATTTCAGTGTAATGGGTTTGGATTAATTTAATTTCGTCTGTTAGTCTATTGTTGGATAATGTTCTGAAGTGTGAAATAGGAGTGTGTTTGGTTATAGAGTGTTTTATTGCTGAGTGCAGTCTGTCAATTTCAGTCTGTTTTGCTCATTTTAGTCTCTTTTTTTATTGGTAAATGTATGGGGCTTGTTGACAGTGTTAGTAAAATTGATAGATGGTCGCTGCCCGTAAGAGGTCCCTGTTTTATATGATAATTTAATTGGACGTTTTTATTGGTAAAAATTCTGTCTGGTGTCGATCGTGTATTGCGATTTCTCCAGGTTGGAAAGTTAGGGCGTAGATGATTGATTTTCCCTAGGTTTATTGATTGATTAAGGGCCCACGGCGTTATTATTTGTAGTGTCGAAAATCGTGTGTCTGGCGTTAAATTCTCCTAAGATGCACATAGGGTGATGTTACGGTCATCTCCCCGTTCCCTCAATATTTGTTTTAGTTACCCATTTTATTTAATTTCTGTTGTCCCCCGTTTTTTCTTTAGTATCGAAATTCCAAGCTTCTGGTAAAGACTTTAAAAAATGTCTTAATTATTTTATATAAATATGTACTGTATACTAGTATTTGTTTCATTATGTAAACTTTGTAGAATGTATTTTTATTTTTTATGCAGTTTTGAAAGACTGTAAGAAGCAGGTGTTTAGTATAAGAAGAATTAGAAATTATACGTTGAAGAAACAATAAAGTATTGGAACATTGTTTTGGTTTTGGCGGGTTCTCTCGGTAGCTAGGTTGAGGAGGATAGGGGGGGCCAAACTTGTGTGGTACACATTTATCTATTATTATCTGGGCAATCATGTATAATTATGGTGTTAACTAAAGTGTCATATGTTCATATAGTCTAACTAATATTGTAGTAGTGAGAGAGCATTGTATTGGGTGGAGATAACATTCTTCTGAGTGAATTGATGTGTGGCCTTTTGTATGCACTTGGACGGAGAACACATATTTATTATATTTTGTTGTTAAATATATTTTATTGTAATTTTCAATCTGTGTTTTGATTAAACCAGTTTTAATGGGAACAGTGGTATTGAAATAAACACCTGTCAGCTGTCAGGAGGTTGTTAGCCAGAAATAAGGTAAGGCTCTGTGTTTAACATTTAATCTCTCTGTTAACAGAAGCTGTTATTTCAGAGTCTCTTCTGATATAATGGTCCTATGGGCTGACTATGCATCCTCTAGTGAGCCCTAGAAGAGGGTGTGAAGTTGTAACAGTGACTATTGTTATCCGATTTAAATAGGTCTTCTATACGCAAGAAGGGCTGTCTCGGTGGCAGATAAGTAGTAGCAATGATTACATCTCCTTGAGTTGTGTTTATATTTATTGCTAGATATTCATCGTGGAAGTCATCGAGTAGGGTATATTTTAAGTTTCTTTTAACCTCTATAGTTACTCCGTCATTTTTCTTGTCCGATTTATTTCTTTCTTTTACATAATAGTTGAAGAGTTTTATGTTGTTGTTGTCTTTCTCACCTTGACCGTTTATTAGTATAATGTCAGGGTCAATTTATTGATATATATTACTTAGGTTAATTCTCTCAATCTTCCACTTTCTTACGTTGTGTTGTATTATTCTTAAAGTTCTTACCGTTTGTCTGTTGTCCATTGTTTCTTAAACATGGATTGTGGCAGTTGTAGTGGAGACCTATCATCATGTTTACCGCATCTAACTCTTCTAAACTCTGTAGGAAACCCTGGCGAGCACTGAGCTATTCCTCCCCTCCACCACACAGCACAGCCATGGAAAAGTTCCAGATGTTGCCTAAATGTTGAACAAATAATTAATTTATGTACAAATAAAATCTTTTTACGTATTTTTTTTCAGGCATTATTATGACAACAGAAAAAGGGTATAATGCGACACCAAGGGAGGGTTGGCGAAGGCAAAGTAAAGTTAAATCACATCCCACTAAGCGCGGTTTGGTGGGGAGAGCTCGGGGAATCCAACAAGGTCGACCCCAAAGGGCAAATTCCAGGACAATTTGACTCTTTCTTCATTGTTGCACCTCCATCTCCTGCCTTCCTTGTGAAGGTTGAAGCTAATCATGGGTTTACTTTTCGCTCTTCGACGTATTCTCTTTCACTCAACAACATTGTACAATAAAGCTGATATGCATAAACAACTCTGTTAAATACAAACTAAATGTTAAAGCAAAACGGACAAAACAAGACTTAAAACTCATATCTGCGAACTAAACGAAGTAAAATGCAAAAATCCACCAAGAAAATGATCAAGTACATTTAAATAACCTTAACGAGCTCAAGGTTGACATCATACGCGTAAAGACGAAGATCCGCGAGGCATGGATGTATGTTTATATAATCTGATAGGGAGTCTATGTAATAAATTAATGGAGGATAACTGGCACCACCTGCCCCTACTCCACCATCTGTTCCCTGCATCACCACCTGTTCCCTGCACCACGATCTGTTCCCTGCATCACCACCTGTTCCCAGCACCACGATCTGTTCCCTGCATCACCACCTGTTCCCTGCACCACGATCTGTTCCCTGCATCACCACCTGTTCCCAGCACCACGATCTGTTCCCTATATCACCACCTGTTCCCTGCACCACGATCTGCTCCCTGCATCACCATCTGCTTCCTGTACCACGATCTGTTCCCTATATCACCACCTGTTCCCTGCACCACCTATTCCCTACACCACCACCTGTGTCTACACCACCACCTGTTCCCTGCACCACGATCTGTTCCCTGCATCACCACCTGCTCCGTGCACCAACACCTGCCCCTACTCCATCACCTGTTTCCTACACCACCACACCCTGTTCCCTACACCACCTGTTCCCTACACCACCACCTGTTCCCTACTCCACCACTTGTTTCCTACACCACCATCTGCCCCTACACCACCACCTGCACCACCTGTTCCTTACACCACCACCTGTTCCAACTCCACCACCTGTTCCTACTCCACCACCTGTTCCCTACACCACCTGTTCCTACTCCACCACCTGTTCCTACTCCACCACCTGTTCCCTACACCACCACCTGTTCCTACTCCACCACCTGTTCCCTACACCACCACCTGTTCCCTACACCACCACCTGTTCCTACTCCACCACCTGTTCCCTACACCACCACCTGTTCCTACTCCACCACCTGTTCCCTACACCACCACCTGTTCCTACACCACCACCTGTTCCTACACCACCACCTGTTCCTACTCCACCACCTGTTCCCTACACCACCACCTGTTCCTACTCCACCACCTGATCCCTACACCATCAATTGTTCACTACACCACCACCTGTTCCTACTCCACCACCTGATCCCTACACCATCAATTGTTCACTACACTACCACCTGTTCCATACTCCACAACCTGTTCCCTACACCACCACCTGTTCTTTGCACTTCATCCTGTTCCCTACATCACCCCCGTTCCCTAAACCACCACCTGTCTCTACTCCACAAACCTGTTCCCTACACCACTGTCTGTTCCCTGCACCACAACCAGTTCCCTACTCCACCACTTGTTCCTTACACCACTACCTGCTCCCTACTC
>CAUDMG010003784.1:0-10000 GCA_958450375.1 Homarus gammarus
ACACACACACACACACACACACACACACACACACACACACACACACACACACATACACACACAGACACACACACACACACACACACACACACACACACACACACACACATATACACACACACACACACACACACACACACACACACACACACACACACACACACACACACACCGCTCTTATAATACAACAGCAGTCTAGTCTATCATTAACTTGTACTAATTATCGCGTTTTCTTCTCTAAGCTTTATTTAAATCAAGCTTAATCGTACACAGCTTCTCATCATAACAAGATTTAATGATTATGTTACGTGTGTTATTTTAAAGGTGTTATATCACATCTTATTACAGGTTAAAGCTTGGCTCCCGCCTCACTAAGTTATGGTGTGTGTGTGTGTGTGTGTGTGTGTGTGTGTGTGTGTGTGTGTGTGTGTGTGTGTGTGTGTGTGTGTGTGTGTGTGTGTGTGTGTGTGTGTGTGTGTGTGTGTATATATGTGTGTGTGTGTGTGTGTGTGTGTGTGTGTGTGTGTGTGTGTGTGTGTGTGTGTGTGTGTGTTAACGCTTGACACTCATAGGTTAAAAGTTCTTAGGTTAAAGCTGAAATATAAGGCTAAAGAACTATGCTATTGACCACTCTATATGGTTAATGCCACCTAACCTAACCTAACCTAACCTAACCCAACCCAACCTAACCTAACCCAACCCAAACTAACCTAAACTAATCAACACGACAATGTACAATAATCACATCATATATAATTTGTATAATCTGTTTCACGTGTTGCTAAATAATACAATTAACTTAATACAAATCCCAAAGTGGATTATGTTTGTGATAGTTAATCCGGTTAATCCATCAAAAATCTCCCCCCCCCCCCTAAAATCACAATTAATGATATAATATAATGAAAATCCTCTTTATATAAATAGGATTAATGGTTATGCATATTGTTTAATCCGTAATATATATCAAGGGAGCAAAAGTTGGTTAGGAAAATCCACTAAATCCACTAAATCCACCAAATCCATCCTTTTTTGTTCCGGTAGACGAGATTTATTGAAAGAAATACCTAGTAAATCACTGTTCATTTATGTGATTTAGACGTAATACCATGAATAAATCCCCATTAAATCCCTTATATTTCGAGACACGCAAAAAATCCCGATAAATCCCCGACAATTTCACCTTAACACAATTTAAATTCTGTATAAATCCCACCAGCAGCGAATATTAAGCTTAAAGGCCCCCGATGTATTAGGTCCGTGGGTCGGGGAAGGGGGGGTTAGGTAGGGGCGGGGGGGGGGGGGCGGGGTATGTAAGGGAGGGGGAGGGTGGGGAGGTGTTATCTAGTCCACAATATACTGAGTTTGTGTGTGGTGGTGGTGGTGGTAGTGGTGGTAGTGATGATGGGTGGTTGTTGTGGTAGTGGTGGTAGTGATGATATAATCTGGTGCCCTGTTATATTTCTCTCTTGTGTGATAGCCTTGTTTCGGCAGCGACTCAACTGTTAAGTGGATAGTAGCGAATCAGTCAATCAAACACCATCGTATTGCCATTAGTTTACCTGTTGTCTATGTGTGTGTGTGTGTGTGTGTGTAACAACAGGGAACCAGGTGAGGAACAGTGGTGGTGGTGGTGGTGGTGGTTGGGTGGGGGGGGGGGGGAGAACACATGTATGCTACAGGGAAATGTATGATTTTTAGTTCCCTGTTTCTTTATACGTCTCTCTCTATGTCTCTCTTTTCCTTTCTCTTTCCTTCTCTTTGTTTTACTCATGTTTTTGTCGTTTTCTCCTCTTTAAGCTACTTACTCTGATCCATTTCCTCTCTTGCTATTACTTTTATCTCTCTCTCTCTCTCAAGAAATAAAAAGAAGATCAATCATCTTGACCAACAATAGACGTGAAACAATAAGAGACGTGACCGCTGGCAGCTGCGTCCTGGACAAACACGATAAGGGGAGTCGGATGCCACAAAGAGGGATTTAACCCAAAGTTTCTAGGCTTAAACTCCCTTTGGACCTCTGCTTCCTGGGACTCCGGCCTCAAACTTCTATCCCTTACGACACGCTCCAGTGGGTGCGCCATGACCGAGGTTCCTATACAGTTTTAAGAAGTTGTCTGTGGTTTCTTAAATGAACAGAGACCATAACAACAGTTCCAATAATGTTTTAAGGAGATGTTGTGGGTCTGAGGTGAATTATGACCATAACAACAGTTCCAATAATGTTTTAAGGTGATGTTGTGGGTCTGAGGTGAATTATGACCATAATAACAGTTCCAATAATGTTTTAAGGTGATGTTGTGGGTCTGAGGTGAATTCTGACCATAACAACAGTTCCAATAATGTTTTAAGGTGATGTTGTGGGTCTGAGGTGAATTATGACCATAACAACAGTTCCAATAATGTTTTAAGGTGATGTTGTGGGTCTGAGGTGAATTATGACCATAACAACAGTTCCAATAATGTTTTAAGGTGATGTTGTGGGTCTGAGGTGAATTCTGACCATAACAACAGTTCCAATAATGTTTTAAGGTGATGTTGTGGGTCTGAGGTGAATTCTGATCACTACGACAGATCCAATACGGGTATAGAAATCTATTTGTGGTAGTGGATGAGTTCTATTTTCAAGAGCAGTGACATTAGGTAAAAGATGAACAACAACAAGAAAAGAGATTATTATTATTATTATTATTATTATTATTATTATTATTATTATTATTATTTAACTACAATATTTCACAAGGAATTAATATCAGCTTAATTTTCCCTCAATTCTTCTGGAACCATTAAATAATAATGTTACGGCAAGTGGTTTAAGAAGTCTTCCTGGAGTCACTTTAACTTTGGTCGAGTCTCACATTATTGACCACTCGAGCAAGACTCCCTGGTTACTCTGTCTCCTCCGGGAACGTATTAATCTTCAAAAAAGGATTATGTGTCTAATTACTTTTTTTAAGCCTCGGGAATTAATTATTATTATTATTTTAAGCGATGGGAAATTAATCGTATTTACTTAAGAGAGGAAGTTATCGTACAGCTGGCATCGTTGTTTTGTTTACTTGAGGTACAGAGTAAATAATAATAATAATAGCTTTCGTACTACTTGAGATGGTATTATCGTTCTCGTTCTGTCTGTCTATCTGTCTGTCTCTGTCTGTCTCTACCTGTCTGTCTCTCTCAGTATTCCCACAACACGAGTAGTCTGGCTCAGTTGGTGAAGTTGTGAGAGTGTGTGGGAGAGGAGGAGGAGTGAGTGGGAGAGGAGGAGGAGAGTGGGAGAGGGGGAGGAGAGAGTGGGAGAGGAGGAGAGACTAGTGACAGGGGAAGGAGTGTGTGGGAGAGGAGGAGGAGTGGGAGAGGAGGAGGAGAGTGGGAGAGGAGGAGAGACTAGTGAGAGAGGAGGAGGAGAGTGGGAGAGTGGGAGGAGAGAGTGGGAGAGGAGGAGGAGAGTGTGGGAGAGGAGGAGGAGAGTGGGAGAGGGGGAGGAGAGAGTGGGAGATGAGGAGAGACTAGTGACAGGGGAAGGAGTGTGTGGGAGAGGAGGAGGAGTGAGTGGGAGAGGAGGAGGAGCGTGGGAGAGTGGGAGATGAGGAGAAAATCCCGCTGTGGAAGTAAAACACACACACACACACACACACACGCAAGAAAAAAACGAAAACACTGTAAATTTCGACCGTAAACTACACTCGTACGGTCAAAATATACAAAAGGACTCTCATAAATCAACCGCAACTTACCTAAAACACTCCTGCGGTCAAGACACACATTACTGTCGTGTTTTTTTTTTTTTTATAGTTTAATCATCTACTATAACAAGATTTTTCACTATATCATAATTTAACATATTATCAAACCAACATTTCCTCAGTTAATTAGAAAGATATTGACTAAAACATTCTGCTAACATTCTGTCCAGTCGTTACAACACACACATTCTTATTTCAACATACATGAAGAAGGTAAACAAAAAAAACAACAATTTTTTTTTTTTACTTTGTTTGATGATAAAAATATATATTGGTTTGTTCGACAGGTGAGGGAGGTCCGGTTAATTAGGTTACCTGTTGATGCTATGTAGCTACTGAGTCGATACGCTTAGGGATGTGAGAGTAGGAGGTGAGAGAGAGTGAGAGAGAGAGAAATACAAATAGGTAGATAGAAATATAGATAATGAAAGAAACTTAAGTAAATAATGACACACACACACACACACACACACACACACACACACACACACGAGTATACAGTATATACAATAAAGAACAAAATAAAAAAATACAACCCCCCCCCCCCACCCCCGAAAAAAAAATATCCCTCAGATAATTTTAACAAACAACTTTCCTCCCAGGTATAAATTTCTCCCCTAAAAATCATATCAGAATATTTTCCAGCTATTTTTTTCCCCCCGTGTGATCTGTCACCAGCAGGCAATGCCCTTACCATTTTATTGGGTGTAATTAGGACTTAATTAACTAATGCTTTTTTTTACCAAATAATATCATTAGATCTTATTTGTGATAAGTAGTACAGTGGATAATACATGTGTGTGTGTGTGTGTGTGTGTGTGTGTGTGTGTGTGTGTGTCGTAGGTCGAATTACTGATCAGGTATTTAATTATTATTCCCTGTGTTGATGCTCGTGTTACCAGTTTGATTTAACACGATATATTGGGTTTATTTTCTACAGTTTAATTATATTTGTTTAATGGGGTTTATGTTATCTTATATTTGTTTTCTAGGTTTTAATTAATTTTATTATTGTTTTATTGAGTTTATTAAGGTTTTATATTATTACTATGGTTTAACTTCATAATTTTTTTCAGTTTAATTTTTTTTTCATCCTCGATATTATTATAAATGTAACGTAAATAATTTATTTATATGCTTTAAGGTCGTGTTTTTTCCCTCTTAGTGAACGAATTCGTTGTTATTACGTATTTACAATTTATTATCGTTGTGTGTCTTTACTGTCTTAATTTATCTTATTTTTACTAATTAATCGATATTTTCCTTTATTCTCTTGTTTGTTTTTGAGTTTGTGTATTAATTATGTACCTTAAATCGACGAGTTGACATTAAAAAAAAATGTATATAAAATTCTCGACTATGCAAACCGTATTTATTTGTCTAAGTCTTATCTTGTCAATGTAACCTTGGTCTGACTCACCTTTCATTTCCTCTCCCAGACAAGTATAAACATGTATTCAAACACACACACACACACTCTCTCCCTCTCTCTCTCTCTCTCTCTCTCTCTCTCTCTCTCTCTCTCTCTCTCTCTCTCTCTCTCTCTCTCTCTCTCTCTCTCTCTCACACACACACACACACACACACACACACACATTCAAGCAAGCATACTCTCACTCACGCTGACACACCCCCAGACACTCTCACTCACGCTGACACACCCCCA
This sequence comes from Homarus gammarus, assembly GCA_958450375.1. Lineage (NCBI taxonomy): Eukaryota > Metazoa > Arthropoda > Malacostraca > Decapoda > Nephropidae > Homarus > Homarus gammarus. The sequence goes on from CAUDMG010003784.1 coordinate 5,413, forward strand.
GACACTCTCACTCACGCTGACACACCCCCAGACACACTCACTCACGCTGACACACCCCCAAACACTCTCACTCACGCTGACACACCCCCAAACACTCTCACTCACGCTGACACACCCCCAGACACTCTCACTCACGCTGACACACCCCCAGACACTCTCACTCACGCTGACACACCCCCAGACACACTCACTCACGCTGACACACCCCCAAACACTCTCACTCACGCTGACATACCCCCAAACACTCTCACTCACGCTGACACACCCCCAAACACTCTCACTCACGCTGACACACCCCCAGACACTCCCACTCACGCTGACACACCCCCAAACACACTCACTCTGACACACTCCCCCAAACACACTCACGCTGACACACTCTCCCAAACACTCTCACGCTGACATACTCTCCCAAACACACTCACGCTGACACACTCACCCAAACACACTCACGCTGACACACTCTCCCAAACACACTCACGCTGACACACTCTCCCAAACACTCTCACACATATTGGAAACGTCCATCTCAGCTCAACTTCTCTCACACGCTCTAAAAAAAACATCTCACTCTTTGAGGCTCTCTCTCTCTCTCTCTCTCTCTCTCTCTCTCTCTCTCTCTCTCTCTCTCTCTCTCTCTCTCTACGACTGAGGAAGCTGTCACGCCTTTCACATAAGACTCTCTCTCTCTCTCTCTCTCTCTCTCTCTCTCTCTCTCTCTCTCTCTCTCTCTCTCTCTCTCTCTCTCTCTCTCTCTCTCTCTCCTTATCAGATATATCCAATCACAGAGATGGCGTCGTGGACACATGTGTTGATATATGGTCTCTCTCCCCTTGCCTCTCACTTCTCTCACTCTCCCCTCACCTATCACCCTCCCCTTTCCCCTCACCCTCCCTCGCCTCTCACCCTCCCCTTTCCCCTCACCCTCCCCTTGCCCCTCACCCTCCCTCGCCTCTCACCCTCCCCTCGCCTCTCACTCTCCCCTCACCCTCCCCCCTTGCCCCTCACCCTCCCCTTCCCTCTCACTGCCACTCACCTCTCACCCTCCCCTTGCCTCTCACTCTCCCCTCACCTCTCACCCTCCCCTTCCCTCTCACTGCCACTCACCTCTTACCTTTACCTCTCACTTCCTCTCACCTCTCGCCGCCTCTCGCCTTTTACTCTCCCCTTCTACACACACAGATAGATAGATAGATAGATAGATAGATAGATAGATAGATCGTCATCTTTTTGTCTCCCACCACCACTTCACCACCACTTCACCACACAGCTGTCACTATGAATGGTGATGAATAACTGGCCTTCCCCCTCCCCCCTCTCTCTCTCTCTCTCTCTCTCTCTCTCTCTCTCTCTCTCTCTCTCTCTCTCTCTCTCTCTCTCTCTCTCTCTCTCTCTCTTCCCTTCCCCACTGTCACTTTCATTTCCCTCTTTCCTCTTCTCTCCCTCTCTCCCCCTCTCCTTCACCCTCTCCCACACACTCTCACTACTTCACCAACTATCCCAAACTACTGCAGCTGCTGGGATTGTGGGTAAGTGAGGGAGTCAGTGAGTGAGTGAGTGAGTGAGGGAGGGAGTGAGGGAGTGAGTGAGGGAGTGATGGGGTGAGTGAGTGAGTGAGTGAGGGAGTAAGTGAGTGAGGGAGTGAGGGAGTGAGTGAGGGAGGCTGGTAATGAATGAGAGAGAGAGTAAATTATTAGATGGTGAATTTACAAACAGCCCGTGACGTCAAAGTACAACATATGACGTCATAGTACAGCCCGTGACGTCATAGTACAACACGTGATGGTCACACCTCCCACTAAGGCCTTATGTAAATTTGTTCCCACGGTTGCCCTCTTGATCAGCTGTTGCCCTCTTGATCAGCTGATGTCCTCGTGATCAGCTGTTGTCCTTGTGACCAGCTGTTGTCCTTGTAGTCAAGCTCTTGTCCTCGCCTGGCCACAATTTTTCCTGGGAGAAATTTTTCTCTCCACAACAAAACCTGGAAATAGTTATCGTGTTGAAATATTCAGTAGAGTCAAGTGTATTGTGGTGAGGTCCAGGGGAAAAGTTTTATTTTTCCGGATGTGTGTGGGTGTGGGTGGGTGTGGGTTGGTGTAGCTGGGGGAAGGGGGCGATGGTCATAATTCACCTCAGACCCACAACATCACCTTAAAACATTATTGGAACTGTTGTTATGGTCAGAATTCACCTCAGACCCACAACATCACCTTAAAACATTATTGGAACTGTTGTTATGGTCATAATTCACCTCAGACCCACAACATCTCCTTAAAACATTATTGGAACTGTTGTTATGGTCTCTGTTCATTTAAGAAACCACAGACAACTTCTTAAAACTGTATAGGAACCTCGGTCATGGCGCACCCACTGGAGCGTGTCGTAAGGGATAGAAGTTTGAGGCCGGAGTCCCAGGAAGCAGAGGTCCAAAGGGAGTTTAAGCCTAGAAACTTTGGGTTAAATCCCTCTTTGTGGCATCCGACTCCCCTTATCGTGTTTGTCCAGGACGCAGCTGCCAGCGGTCACGTCTCTTATTGTTTCACGTCTATTGTTGGTCAAGATGATTGATCTTCTCTTTATTTCTTGAGAGAGAGAGAGAGAGAGAGGGAGAGAGAGAGAGAGAGAGAGAGAGAGAGAGAGAGAGATAATCGAAGCGTTTACAAAGGATTTCACAGTCCAGAAAATGTTAAGTTAATTTTTTGAAACTCTCTCTCTCTCTCTCTCTCTCTCTCTCTCTCTCTCTCTCTCTCTCTCTCTCAATTATAAAACTTGTCTTCCAAAACCACTCCACAATATATACTCCACATGTAGACGGATTAGGTTAGAAAAAACATCAACACGCGAGCCTCCAATCAACAGAGTCACGCAAATCCGGATTCAAGGTTGGATTCACAAAGGCTTCCACGTCAATATTTTTCCCCCCAAACTCTTGTAAGAACGCTGACTCACAATGATGGATTCTTAAAAAGGGGGGGAATCTTAAGTTGGATTTATATTTTCCCTTAAGTTTATGTATGGGAATGATTCTAACTTGAGTGTATTGAGGTTAGTTAAGATGATTTGTTTTAAAGGTGGATTCTCAAAGGTTAGTGTGTTGATTATCTGTGTCTGTCTGTCTGTCTTTCTTGATGTCGTTGTTTCTGTTTGACAATGTATAACAACACCCACTCGTTGCACCATTCATTGTTCAATCTGAATTAGGTAATTTTTTCACTCACTCACCCACAAATTTGCATACGTTGCTTTTTTTAATGGACTATTCGTAAATAAAAATGTATACAGTTTTCCCATGTAAACTTATATATAAACTGTGAATATTTTTTTATAGTTTTCAGCGGCACAAATGAGAGGTTTTCAGGTCATACATAAATATATAAAAGTTTATTATACTTGTGGTATTTTATTTTTTTTTTTCGTTGATGGATGTAATTTTATATATAGTGAATTTTAGCTCGTGAGGACAGTGCCAGAGTGGGTTATCATCAGCGCCCGACTTTCTTCTTTACTCTGATTATTACGCCAGGCGAACGTCTTTGCTCGTGGTGGATCTTTAAAATCATGAACCGTAAATATGTTTATGGAAAATATTACCTTCGATAATCAATAGAAATTAATATGAAGACTTATTTGATAATTTCTCTCAAAGAATTAAATTTTATCTTCTAAAAAAAAAAGAATAAAATTAATATTTTTTACATAGTTTGAAAATCCCAAGAAAATAGTCTCTCTCTCTCTCTCTCTCTCTCTCTCTCTCTCTCTCTCTCTCTCTCTCTCTATAGTTTTAAGGTACAATAATAGCTATATGAGAGAGAGAGAGAGAGAGAGAGAGAGAGAGAGAGAGAACATGATATCCTTACAGACTTAGGGTTAGGTTAGGTTAGGTTAGGTTAGGTTAGTGGGTTGCTGGCCGAGTGTACTGTGGCAGAGAACCACTATCTTAATATATAAATAATTCTGTTCGTTTCTAAATAATTCTGTAGTTAACCGTGAGTTTTTGTAGCCGCTCCATCTACTTTTTACCTCCTCAACATAAAACTACTTTAGTCTCTCCTTACAGCCCCGTTTTTTGTTCACCAAATTACATCGTTTTCGTTTATGTGTAACTATTATATTTTTTTTTTAGTATTATGTTTCGTCATGTACTTTTTCTTTCTTTCTTTCTTTCTTTCTTTTTCTTACTTTCTTTCATTTCTTTCTTTCTATTTCTTTCTTTCTCTCTTTCTTTCTTTCTATTTCTTTCTTTCTTTCTTTCTTTCTTTTTCTTACTTTCTTTCATTTCTTTCTTTCTATTTCTTTCTTTCGTTCTTTCTCTCTTTCTTTCTTTCTTTCTATTTCTTTCTTTCTTCCTTTCTTTCCTTCTTTTCCTCCTTTCACTTCTTCCCTTCTTTATCCTGGTTTTCTTCCTCCTCACTCTACTTTCTTTCTTCCCTATTCTCTTCTTCCTATTCATCATCTTCCGCCTTCTCCTCCCCCACTTCCTTTTGTTCTCCTTCTACACCACTTCCCTTCTTCTCTCCCCTCCTCCTCCTCCTCCTCCTGTTTCCCTAATTCACTTATAATTTTTCCTTCACATCCTCCTTCCCTTCTC
>CAUDMG010003784.1:15000-55876 GCA_958450375.1 Homarus gammarus
TGTGTGAATGCCTCTCAAGGGGTTCCGATCTCCCAGCTATAATCTAGAGCGTGTTTAGTCTCCCGTGACGTATTACACACACAGGGCTTTTGATGTTGACTTGGTGGGGGGAAGGGGAGATCTTGTCTGTGTTTGTTTGTGTGTTGTGGGGAGTGTTTTTGTGTGTGGGGTGGGTATTATGTGGGAGAATAGATGGATAGATTGATAGATAGATAGATAGATAGATAGATAGATAGATAGACACCTACACACACACACACATACACACGCATATACATACACGCATAGATACAAATACATAAACCAACTTATACATGTACTCAAAACATTCATACACGCAGATATTCACTGACACACACACACACACACACACACACACACACACACACACGAGGTGGGAGGGGGGGGGGGGGAAGGCGGAAATTGCTCCATCAGATTAATGAACCAAAATTTACAAGTTGGAAACAAAATATTTCACTTAAAAAATATAGGCACAACGAAAATCAGTGAGAATCAATTTAACAACGAATATCAAATGTTTTATGAACGTGAGTGAACGTATGTGAACGTGAGTAAACATATGTGAGTGAACGTATGTGAACGTGGGTGATCGTATGTGAACGTGAGTGATCGTATATGAACGTGAGTGATCGTATGTGAATGTGGGTGAACATATACAGTATGAACGTGAATGATCCTATATGAACGTGAGTGAACGTATATGAACATAAATGAAAACAAAGCGAACGTGAAAGCTCCATATTAGGACGAGGAACGGGAGATATGAAGGTAGAGAGAGAGAGAGAGAGAACGGCTCTTTGATCTGGAATTTCTCACGGAGGGACGAGAGAGAGAGAGAGAGAGAGAGAGAGAGAGAGAGAGAGAGAGAGAGAGTTACACCGTGTAATATATATATATAAAAAAAAAATAACATCAAAGGAAAAGCATTTATTCCCATCCTCTCCCGTTATAACAACAAACTAACAACACAAACAACAACAACAACAACAAAAACAAAAAAAATTCTCTTCGTTGGTTTTTATTAAAATTCTCAAAACGCTGGAGAATTGTCCTGAATATTGTCCCGAGCGTAACGTTGTAAATTTAAGTTAATTTTTGTTATTTTATTTTATTTTATCATACATTCATGTGCCGGTAATTCTGTACTCAGTGTGTGTGTGTGTGTGTGTGTGTGTGTGTGTGTGTGTGTGTGTGTGGAATAGGTGTGTGGTTGGATAGACAGACAGATAGACAGATAGATAGATAGATAGATAAATAGATAGATAGAATATTGTAGTTTTTGTTAATATTATATAGTATTTTTTTCACTAATAAATTCCAATATATATATTTTGGTAGTGCAACAATTACCGATAAGCGAGGCACAATATTTTATTTTCTGGGCAACAGCTTTTTTTTTTTTTTACAGTAATATTCTTTCTACCCCGAGCGGAGGAGAGAGAGAGAGAGAGAGAGAGAGAGAGAGAGAGAGAGAGAGAGAGAGAGAGAGAGAGAGAGAGAGAGAGAGAGAGAGAGAGAGAGAGAGAGAGAGAGAGTTTGTAGTTTCATGGTAAGAAGAATAGTGATGCGAGGTAGAGACACTCACTCACTCACTCACTCACTCACTCACTCAATCACTCACTCTAACAAGGCAGTAGAAACTCTTGGTCAATTCTCCAATAACCTTTGACCTCCCGACACGCCCACTTGTGAATTTTTGACACCCCTGAACTCCTGACCTTTTTGAATTTTTGAGAATTTGACCCATTGACCTTGGAGATAGTGTGTGTGTGTGTGTGTAGAGAGAGAGAGAGAGAGAGAGAGAGAGAGAGAGAGAGAGAGAGAGAGAGAGAGAGAGAGACTCGCCACTGGGTAAAAATACTCACAAATTATCCCCAAAAGATATTGCCTCTTGAACACAGACAGACAGACAGACAGACAGACAGACACTCTAGGTTTCAATGGACTGGGTCACTCAGAACAGGAAACACAGCTACTCATATTTCCTTCTCTCTCTCTTTCACACACACACACACACACACACACACACACACACACACACACACACACACACACACACACAGCTGGATTGGATACGAGAGAGAGAGAGAGAGAGAGAGAGAGAGAGAGAGAGAGAGAGAGAGACCGCCAATTATTTACCAACTCATGTAAGCAGTGTAAACTTCTCTCTCTCTCTCTCTCTCTCTCTCTCTGTCTTTCTTTCTCATTTCTCTTTGTCGTTCTCTAAGCTGTCTCTTTCTCCCTGTCTTTCTCTCACTATCTCTCTTTCTCATTTTTCTGTCATTCTCTATGCTCTCTCGTGACTCATTATCTGTGTTTGTCTCTCATTGTCTCTCTCACTATCTCTCCTTCATCATAGCTATCTCTCACTCTCTCTACCTCATTCTCTCACTATCCCACCACCTCTCTCTCTCTCTTTCTATCTCTGTCTCTCACCATCTCTCTCCCTATCTCTCTCCTCACCGTCTCTCTCATCATCTATCTCTCACTATCTCTCTCTCTATCTCTCCGTATAAACCCCAGCATCGGTCTTGGATAATTTAGATTTAATGAAGATCAATATATCTGGGTTTAGTTCACATTATCTCACATTATCTCTCATTATCTCTCATTATCTCTCTGTGGGGCGCCCCTAGAGGTTCTCCCGGAGGTTATTCAGAGACATATCTCTCTCTCTCTCTCTCTCCCTACGTCCTACCTTATTCTTTTTCTCCCTCTCTTCCTCCCTTATTCCTTCCTCCCTTATTCCTCCCTCCCTCCCTCCCTCCCTCCCTCCCTCCCTCCCTCCCTCCCTCCCTCCCTTTCCTCTCCCTCCCTCTCCCCCTCTCTCTCTCCCTCTCTCCCACCTTCCCTCCCTCCCTTCCCTCTCCCTCCCTCTCTCCCTCTCTTCCTCCCTCCTTCCCTCTCCTTCCCTCTCTCTCTCCTCCCTCCTTCCCTCTCCCTCCCTCCCTCCCTCCCTCCCTCCCTCCCTCCCTCTCTTCCTCCCTCTCTCCTTCCCTCTCCCTCCCTCCTTCCCTCTCCCTCCCTCCCTCCCTCCTTCTCTCTCCCTCATCTCACCTCTCGTCTCCATCTTTTTCCCGATAATTTGACAATTATTGACTGGTTGAATCATCGACCCTGTAATTGCATTGATAATATGACGTGAAGTGAAGCTACGTGTCAGCACTTAGACCTACTGTGGTGGTGTTGGAGGCTGGTATTGGAAGGGGTGTTGGAGGGGGTTGGGTAGTGTTGGGGAGAGAGGGGTGTTGGTGGTAGTTTTTGGGGAGTGTTGGAGGTAGTGTTGGAGATGGTTTTGGAGGTCGTGTTGGAGAGGGTTGGAGGTAGTGGTGGAGAGGTTTGAGAAGTGGTGGAGAGTGTTGGAGTGGGTGTTGGAGGTAGTGTTGGGGACCGTGTTGGAGGCTGGTGTTGGGGAGAGTTAAAGATGGTGTTGGAGATTGTTGGAGGGTTTTAACGAGATGGTATTTAAGGGTGTTGGAGGGGAGTGTTGGAGGAATATGGGGAAAGTTCGGTTACCTTAAGTTCGGATACATTAAGTTCGGATGCAAACAGTTGGTAGTTTTCCCACAATTATAGAGAGAAAAATTATCGTAAATTATAATCTTTGGAAATCCAGTCATTATTTCCTATAGGTCGTACTAATGGGGGGGGGGGTGATATAAGGGGGTGATACGGGTGATATAAGGGGGAATTTCGAGACACTCCCCCCCCCTTAGAGGTGACGAGGGGCTAAGGTGTACAGTATATAGGATGTTGGGAAATTACAACGAACAGGATATCTAAAAGTTTTTAATTTATTTTTATTTTTATTTTTCTATTTTTTTTAGACTATTTAAACCTTCCAGTACCTTACTTAAACTAACGACTCACAGGTAATGTTGGTAATGTTGGGACCTGGGTGTAGATGGTTCGTGTAGTCTGATTAAGAGAGAGAGAGAGAGAGAGAGAGAGAGAGAGAGAGAGAGAGAGAGAGAGAGAGAGAGAGAGAGAGAGATTACACGGCCTGTCAATGTTAATTTTGCAACATTGGCATTCTTGCTGGGTTAGTATCGGGCCACTCACTGTTACCAACTCTCACTACCCATAAATCGCCAGAGGGTAACTGCTAAAACTCGCTAAACTTCACTTTTAATCCACCTAAAACTCGATTAAATTCACCTCAACCCGTCCAAGAGTCGTTTAAATTCAGTGAAATCATCGTAATAATCTGTAATTCACTGCAATAGACCAGAAAGTTGCTGTATGGACTGAGATAATGCAGAGATAGGTCGACTTAACCACCAATTTGGCAACACTGATAGGGAGGTTGGAGGAGCCATAGAGGTTGTGTTAGGTTAGAGAGGTGGGAGGAGAGAGGAGCCATAGAGGTTGTGTTAGGTTAGAGAGGTGGGGGAGGGAGGAGCCATAGGGGTTGTGTTAGGTTAGAGAGAGGAGCCATAGAGGTTTTGTTAGGTTAGAGAGGTGGGGGAGGGAGGAGCCATAGTGGTTGTGTTTGGTTAGAGAGGTGGGGGGAGGGAGGAGCCATAGAGGTTGTGTTTGGTTAGAGAGGTGGGGGAGGGAGGAGCCATAGAGGTTGTGTTTGGTTAGAGAGGTGGGGGAGGGAGGAGCCATAGAGGTTGTGTTAGGTTAGAGAGGTGGGGGAGGGAGGAGCCATAGAGGTTGTGTTAGGTTAGAGAGGTGGGGGAGGGAGGAGCCATAGAGGTTGTGTTTGGTTAGAGAGGTGGGGGAGGGAGGAGCCATAGAGGTTGTGTTAGGTTAGAGAGGTGGGGGAGGGAGGAGCCATAGAGGTTGTGTTAGGTTAGAGAGGTGGGGGGAGGGAGGAGCCATAGAGGTTGTGTTAGGTTAGAGAGGTGGGGGAGGGAGGAGCCATAGGGGTTGTGTTAGGTTAGAGAGGAGGGAGGAGCCATAGAGGTTGTGTTAGGTTAGAGAGGTGGGGGGAGGGAGGAGCCATAGAGGTTGTGTTAGGTTAGAGAGGTGGGGGAGGGAGGAGCCATAGAGGTTGTGTTTGGTTAGAGAGGTGGGGGGAGGGAGGAGCCATAGAGGTTGTGTTAGGTTAGAGAGGCGGGGGAAGGGAGGAGCCATAGACCTGTGGGGGTGAGGGGGGGGAGAGATTGGACCTCCTGGTGGGGGAGGCGGTAACTGTTGACGACCTCCTCCATCAACCATGACTCACACAATGGCGCCGTAATGACCATAGGCGGGGTGTTATCGGCCCAGGACGCCTCCGCCTGGGTGATGAAGAATGGACACAGTGACCAGATATACGGCCCGGGATTGATTATAGAAAATGACATTAACTGCGTCGACGATTTTTTTTTTCAGGGGACACTACTCTAGATTTAGTTCCTCCTGGGATAATTGATTAACGTGAGCGGAAGTGATGTCTGGGCGGAGGATTTATGGCTTATCTATAATAGTGGCTTGCGTATAGGGGCGTGGCTTAGTTATAGGAGTATGTCTTGCCGAGTTGTGGCTTCGGCGTGAGACTTAACCCCTTCACTATGGGGGGACCTCACTTTATCACTTTGTAATACGTTGGTTACTTATCTATCTGTGGCTTACGTACATATATAGAGACTTACAGTAATTAAAGATCTGTCTTAGCTATCTAGGGGTGTGGCATAATGGTTGAGGTGGGTCGTTTTCTTACCAGAGAGAGGCAGGTAGTCGAAATTGAGTATAGAAAATTGCATCTGCCTTGTCGACTTTTATTTTTTTTAGGGGATACAGCTCTAGATTAGCTCCCCCCAGTCCTCCCTCAGTCCCCCCCCCCCCCCCGCCCAATGGAGTATTACGTGTTCTTATTTTCATTTCGAGCTGGAAAGTGTGAAGGTAGAGCACACAGCTACAGGTCTCCGGAGAGTCGAGGGAGATGTACCGCGATACTCTGAGGCTGTACAGTGCAGTAGCTTTAGGGGAGACACGGCCATTAGACCCGCTACGCTACGCTCCGGTGAGTCCTATAAACAGTTGTTGTATCGGGGAATCGACCAGGAGACGCAACTGTTGTAGTCACGCAGGAAAAAGAAAAACTAAATTGTGTTAGATAATATGACACAACGGACGAAGGATTTTGACAACTCCACAGAGACAAACAGGAATAGCAGTGTTCATTCTGAAATTCATCGACCCCCCCTCCTCCTCCTGCCCCCTCAGTAGAGATAGTTATTTGAGTGACTGTACCTGTGGTTAATAAGAGGTACTTAAGCTACTGGAATGTATTTGAGTAGAGTGTGGTGTGGTGGTGTGGCTGCTAGTGGAAGTATAACTCACTTACAAGGATATTTATCTAATTTTATAAGTGTGGTGGTGTAGTCGATAAGGTGTGGTGGTTCTCTTTGACGAGCTCTGGTACAAATCGACAGTGATGACAGAGAATTGGATTAGCTACGTTGCGGGGTTTTTTTTTTTTTAGAGGGGGAGAGAACTATTCAGGATTAGTGGCGTCCTTACTCCCCTGAGGAAGGCTGATTATATAAGTGGATTAGAGTGAGTATAAGTGGATTAGAGTGAGTATAAGTGGATCAGAGTGAGTATAAATGGATCAATGGAGGTGTGGTATACTTGTAGATATGATGAGGGTATATTTATGTAACTTTGATATACTTATGAGGGCGAAAAGATGACAGGGGGAATGAGAGAGAGAGAGAGAGAGAGAGAGAGAGAGAGAGAGAGAGAGAGAGAGTGAGTAGTGGTCAGTATCCAGGAAAAATTCAGAGGTTGGGTCACATTATATATCACCGACCAAACCTTCACCACACACATCTATTCTCCCCTATCTCTCTCTCTCTCTCTCTCTCTCTCTCTCTCTCTCTCTCTCTCTCTCTCTCTCTCTCTCTCTTCCCTCCCTCCCTCCCTCCCTTCCCTCCCTCCCTTCCTTCCTTACCTACCTACCTCTCTCTCTCTCTCTCTCTCTCTCTCTCTCTCTCTCTCTCTCTCTTTCTCTCTCTCTCTCTCTCTCTCTCTCTTTCATTTCATCTTTTTCTCTCACCTTTTTCGTTTTCTTCTTCTCCTTATCTCAATCTTTCACTCAAACATTCTCTCTTCTCTTTATCTCCTCATCTCATCTCTCTTTCTTTCTCTCCTCTCTTGGTGGTGGGCGGAAATGGGAGATAGCTTTAATTTATACCCAGAAGAAAGGGGGAGTGTGAAAGCTCCTCCATCAAACCACACGATGCTCCTCCCCCTCTCTCACTCTATCTCTTTTTTCTCTCTATCTCTATCTTTTTTCTCTGTCTCTTTTTTTCTCTATTTCTATTTTCTCTCTATCTCTATCTCTTTTCTCTCTATCTCTCTTTCTCTTTTTTCTCGCTCTCTAACTCTCTTTTATCTCTCTCTAGCTTTCTCTTTATATATATTTATATCTTTATCTATCTTTCACTTTCTTTCTCTTTCTTACTCAGTCTTTTGCATCGTCTTTTCTCTCTTCTCTCATACCTTTCGCTCGATCTTTCATTTTCTTTCTTTCTTTCTCTCTCTCTCTATCTCCTCCGTTCGTCAGTCAGTGCCAGTGTTTATCAGGCTTTACTTCTTCTTCTATACATCATCTTTATCCGGACTTGGTATTCATAGACAGACAGACAGACAGACAGACAGACAGACAGACAGACAGACAGACAGTATTATAGCCAGTTACGTATACCTAACCTAACCTAACGTAACCTAACCTAACCTAACCTAACCTAACCTAACCTAACCTAAGTTAACTGAACCTAACCTAACCTAACTGAACCAAACCTAACCTAACCTAACCTAACCTAACCTAACCTAACTGAACCTAACCTAACCTAACCTAACCTAACCTAACCTAACCTAAACCTAACCTAACCCAACCTAACCTAACCTAACCTAACCTAACCTAAATCTAACCTAACCTAACCTAACTGAACCTAACCTAACCTAACCTAAACCTAACCTAAGCCTCACCTAACCTAACCTAACGTAACCTAACCTAACCTAACTGAACCTAACCTAACCTAACCTTCTATAATCCCTTCCATACAGGGTGTCGCAGAAATGATATCTAAATTGTATAGGTCGTGATGGCGAGGTAAATACTTGTTTATTTATGTATAGTAACAAGGATAAACATACCTACACCCCCATAGAGTCATTCAAACTGTTAACGGGGTGTAATTGGCTTGAATATTTAACAAGGTGTGTGATGATGGTAAAGCCTTCTTGAGACACCCTGTATATAGTGAGTAGATGAGGGATTGGGGAGTTTATGTAATTCTGGGGGATATTTTTTTTTCCTGTTATCAAATCTCTCTCTCTCTCTCTCTCTCTCTCTCTCTCTCTCTCTCTCTCTCTCTCTCTCTCTCTCTCTCTCTCTCTCTCTCTCGTCGTCTTTCTTTTACAATCCGATTTGGTCTGTCACTCGATAGCCATTTATCTCTCTTTCTTTCTTTCTCTGTCTCTCTGTCTCTCTCTCTCGTTCGCTTTCTTCGTGTATGTGTCTCTTAAATCTCTCTCTGGTGACGGGCGTTCCTCCACCACCACCAGGAATATAGCCTCTCCCTTCTTTCATTTCTCCCTCCCTCCAACTCTCCCTCCCTCCACTCTCCCTCTCTCCACCTTCCCTCCCTTCAACCCTTCCACCCTCTCCTTCCCTCCATTCCCCCTCTATTCACCCCTTCACTTTTCCTCCCCCCCTATTCTTCCATCTTACCTCCCTTTCTCCCTTTACTCTCCCTATCCTCACCCTTTCACCCTTACTTTCTCCACCCCCCCCCCTCCATTCTACCTCCCTTTTCCCACCTTTCCTTCCTTCCTCTCCCTTCTTTCGCCCCTTCACCCTACCTCCTTCCACTTCCTTTCTCCAACCCCCCCTCACGTATCTACCCTACCCCACCCCTCACCCCTCCACCCCCCACCCCCCACCCCTCCATCTTCCCTACACCCCCCCCCCCCCCCTAGGTTTAGTGTCTGATCAGTGAATTCTGTTTAGGAAGTTCTCCATAACATCCTACCCTTCATTGACTTGGATTTCAGGATTGCTCTGGTGGCGTCGTGATTGGTGGCTTTCTCCTATAAATTTTTTTGTTAACTTTCTCTCTATCTTTCTTTTTTAAATTTACTTTTTTATTTATTTTTAACTTTTTATTTTTTACTTATTTTTAAACCTTTTTCTTTAAGTTGTTTTTTTAACCTTTTTATAATATCTTTTTTACTTTCAAATTTATTTATTTCTACTTTACTCCTAACTTTTTTTTTTTTACTTTCCTTTTATCTTCAAATTTTCTCTTTTTTAACCTTACCTCTAACTTTCTTTTTAAATTTATCTAATTATATATTTTTTAATGTATTTACTTTCTTTTTAACTAACTTTCTCCAACTTTCTTTTAAAAATTTCTAACCGTCTCCTTGAATTGTTATTGTTTAACTTATAATTTAACTTTCTTTTCTAACACTTTATTTTTCCTGTAACTTTCCCTTTTTCTAACTTTCTTTTTTTTGCACAGGAAGAATATGGTTGATATTTTTTTCGCCATGTACGTTTTTTTTTTCTATTTTATCGTGAGGTTTTGCCTTTCTACTTTCTATTTTGCGTGTTGGTGTTGTACTCTCTCTTTCCTGGCTTTGTGTACTGTATTTTCTTTCCCTTTGTTGCCTTTACTTTCTTTTTATATATACGGTGTCATACTATCCTCTCTCTCTCTCTCTCTCTTTCTGTGCGTGTGTGTGTGTGTGCGTGCGTTCGTTATTCTCTTTCTCGTTTACACATAAATTGTTACCGTTACTTTCTTTTTCTATATCAATTCCATTCTTCCTTTCTCTTTGCTTTCTACACAAGGGGCTTTGTTTATTTTCCTTTCTCTTTGACTATAAGGTGACCGAGTCTTCCTTGACACTTTCTCCCCCTATCTCTTGCTTTCTCTTGTATACACGAGTGGGGAAATTTCGAATATGTCTTCCACTTTCTGTCTCAACCAATTTCATCTTTACCTATTTTTGTGTCAACCAATTTCACCACAGCCTATTTTGTCTCAACCAATTACATCTCGACCCAATTTTTGTCTCAACCAATTTCATCTCGACCCAATTTTTGTCTCAACCAATTTCATCTCGACTCAATTTCGTCTCTCGTTTCGCTGGTCCTCTGTCTAGTGTGTAAATCACCACGTTATTACCTCCATCTATCTTCGTAGTTTGGTTCCCAGGCCAATTTCATCCCATTTGTCCAAATTTCAGTCAACCAATTTTTACCACCAAAACCAATGCACATCCAACAGTGCCTCGTCCAATTTCAATCTGTCCTATTTTTCTTCCCTGGGTCTTTTTGTGGTCTAAATGAGGGTTTTATTACCTATTTCCCCCAATTCCCCCTATTTTTTTCTTCATTCTCCAATTTTTAGCTTCCAAATTACGAAACTCTCACTTTACCAATTTTACTTCAATTATTTGTATTTTATCAATTAATCTTCAAATTAATCTATTTTTCCTATTTATCTCTACCCAATTCCAACCTATTTGATCTGAGCCATTTTACAGGGAGTCTCTTTCCAGTTTATATTTCAGGGAGTAATCACATCCATATCTTTTATCTGATTTTCTTTCTTTATCTCTCTCTTTATTTCTCTTTCTCTCTCTTTATCTTTATTTGTCGTTTTTTCTCTCACTCCTTCTATTTTCTTAGTTTCATTCTCTGTCTCTCTTTATCTCTCTCTCTCTCTCTCTCTCTCTCTCTCTCTCTCTCTCTCTCTCTCTCTCTCTCTCTCTCTCTTTATTCGTTTCTTCTCTGCTACCTCTCACACCCTTATAGCCAGGAGCCACCTCTAAATTATATGGCTCCTCTCTCTGTCTATATAACTCAGAGCCAGACTCCCATAGTCCTTTGCTGGGGATAGGGAGTGTGTGTGTGTGTGTGTGTGTGTGTGTGTGTGTGTGTGTGTGTGTGTGTGTGTGTGTGTGTGTGTGTCCCCACCCACACCCTGGTAACGCTTGTCTGGTCTGGTGGAAGGGGGGGAGGGAGGGGTGAATAGAATGAGGAGGAGGGGGTTGTAATGATAGGAGGGGAAGGGGGGGGAGATGGAAGGGGGTGAATTGGGGGATGGAAGGAGAAGGAAGGAGGATGGTGGGGTGATTGTAGGGAAGGAAGAAGGAGGTGGAGAAGGGAGAAGTAGAAGGAGAAGGGGGGGGGAAGAAGAAGAGTCAGCCGGACACTGGGTGAAGTAGTGCCTCAGTGACTCAGCCAGCAGCTTCCTCCAGCTGGGTTATGTTGACCTCCTTAACTTGACCCTGTTTTAGTGGGCATCTGTTATAATGGGCCCCTGTCCTAGTGGGCCCCTGTGCCTCTGTCCTGGTGGAAATTTCATCACAATAGGCCCCAGTCGTAATGAGGCCAATGCTAATAGGGCCCAGTCTCAATAAACCTCAGTCCTAATAGATCCCAGTCCTAATAGGCCCTAGTGCAAATGGGGTCCAGTTAAAATATGGTCTAGCATGAACTAACCCCTACAATTAGACCCCAGTTGTGATGGTTCGGTGTAGAGTAAGTTGGGGCCTGTTAGGACTGGGGCCTATTTGAGCAATGGGACCCCACGATTAGTGCTTATTTACCGCTGGTGTTTTAATTTGTTATCACTGTTATCCTTTCTCTTCCGTCTTTTGTTTTTTCTTCCTTTCTCTCCTTTCTTTCACATTCAAGCCTTTTATCCATTCCTTGTCATTTCCATCTCTCTCTCTCTCTCTCTCTCTCTCTCTCTCTCTCTCTCTCTCTCTCTCTCTCTCTCTCTCTCTCTCTCTCTCTCTCTTCCTTTCGTTCTTCTCCTCCATTCACCTTCTCTCCCTCCTTAGTTTTCCTCATTTTCTCCTCCTTTCCTTCCTGAGAGAGAGAGAGAGAGAGAGAGAGAGAGAGAGAGAGAGAGAGAGAGAGAGAGAGAGTAATCAGAACCCAAGGGAACTTTTCTCCTACCCACTCTGATTGTCTTGACGTAGTAATTGCAATTAAGAATGGTCGATGTGGGTCAGGGGGTGGGTTAAGGTGGGTCGAGGTAGGTCTGGGGGTGGATCGAGGTGGGTCGAGCTAGGTCAAGGGGTGGGTTAAGGTGGGTCGAGGCAGGTCAAGGAGTGGGTCGAGGCAGGTCAAGAGGTGGGTCGAGGCAGGTCAAGAGGTGGGTCAAGGTGGGTCGAGGCAGGTCAAGGGGTGGGTCAAGGTGGGTAGAGGTAGGTCAAAGGGTGGGGAAAGGTCATTGGTCGTTGCTCTTGAGTAATTATATACAGTAATGGTTTAGGCTGGAGACCATTAGTAACTACAAAGACAAAAAAAAAAAAAAAAAAATAGAAACTCCTTTTAAATAATGTCAATATGTTTATCTTTACTCGATGGTATGGTTATGAAATACTCGTTGGCTAAATGATATTCTTTCGGTGTTAACGAGATTCAAGAGTTGGATTTAACGAGAGAAATACTCGGGAATCAGTAAACAAAATAAGTGAAGAATGATAAAAGGTAAACAATAAACAAGAAGTGAGATAAACCGGTTAAATAATGTAGGTAGATAGGTTAGGGAGGTATTAATTATGTCAGGTAGATATGGTGTTACCTGGGTCGCTGTGTGTGTGTGTGTGTGTGTGTGTGTGTGTGTGTGTGTGTGTGTGTGTGTGTGTGTGTGTGTGTGTGTTTCTCCATCTCTCCTTTCCCTCCCTTCATCGTCATTTTATCTGTCTCTCTCTCTCTCTCTCTCTCCTTCCTTCTCTCTCTCTCTCCTTCCTACTCTCTCCTTCTCCCTCTCTCTTTCCTTCCTCCCTTCCTTCCCTCTGTCCCTCTCTCTTTCCTTCCTTATTTCCTTTCCTTCCTTATACAAATAGGGACACACACACACACACACACACACACACACACACACACACACACACACACACACACACACACACACACACACACTAACAAGAGAGACGCAGGTAGAGACAGAGAGACACAGGTAGAGAAGGTAGAGACAGAGAGAGACGCAGGTAGAGACAGAGAGAGACAGGTAGAGACAGAGAGAGACGCAGGTAGAGACAGAGAGAGACAGAGAGAGACGCAGGTAGAGACAGAGAGAGACAGAGAGAGACGCAGGTAGAGACAGAGAGAGACACAGGTAGAGAAGGTAGAGACAGAGAGAGACACAGGTAGAGAAGGTAGAGACAGAGAGACACAGGTAGAGAAGGTAGAGACAGAGAGAGACACAGGTAGAGAAGGTAGAGACAGAGAGAGAGACACAGGTAGAGACAGAGAGAGACACAGGTAGAGAAGGTAGAGACACAGGTAGAGACAGAGAGAGACACAGGTAGAGACAGAGAGACACAGGTAGAGACAGAGAGACAGGTAGAGACAGAGAGAGACACAGGTAGAGACAGAGAGAGACAGGTAGAGACAGAGAGACACAGGTAGAGACAGAGAGAAACAGAGGTAGAGAAGGTAGAGACACAGGTAGAGACAGGAGAGAGACAGAGAGACACAGGTAGAGACAGAGAGACACAGGTAGAGACAGAGAGACACAGGTAGAGACAGAGAGAGACACAGGTAGAGACAGAGAGACACAGGTAGAGACAGAGAGACACAGGTAGAGACAGAGAGACACAGGTAGAGACAGAGAGAAGGTAGAGACAGAGAGAGACACAGGTAGAGAAGGTAGAGACACAGGTAGAGACAGAGAGAGACAGGTAGAGACAGAGAGACACAGGTAGAGACAGAGAGAAACAGGTAGAGACAGAGAGAGACACAGGTAGAGAAGGTAGAGACACAGGTAGAGACAGAGAGAGACAGGAGAGACAGAGAGACACAGGTAGAGACAGAGAGAGACACAGAGAGAGACAGGTAGAGACAGAGAGAGACACAGGTAGAGACAGAGAGACACAGGTAGAGACAGAGAGAGAGAGAGAGAGAGAGACAGAGAGAGAGAGAGACAGGTAGAGACAGAGAGAGACACAGGTAGAGAGAGAGAGAGACACGAGAGACAGAGAGACAGGTAGAGACAGAGAGACACAGGTAGAGAGAGAGACGAGAGAGTAGAGACAGAGAGAGACAGAGAGAGAGAGACAGAGAGAGAGAGAGAGGTAGAGACAGAGAGAGACAGAGAGAGAGTAGAGACAGAGAGACACAGGTAGAGACAGAGAGAGACACAGGTAGAGACAGAGAGAGACACAGGTAGAGACAGAGAGAGACACAGGTAGAGACAGAGAGACACAGGTAGAGACAGAGAGAGACACAGGTAGAGACAGAGAGAGACACAGGTAGAGAAGGTAGAGACAGAGAGAGAGAGACACAGGTAGAGACAGAGAGAGACAGGTAGAGACACAGGTAGAGAAGGTAGAGACACAGGTAGAGACAGAGAGACAGGAGACAGAGAGAGACAGTAGAGACAGAGAGAGACAGAGAGAGAGACACAGGTAGAGAAGAGAGAGACAGAGAGACAGAGAGAGACACAGGTAGAGAAGAGAGAGACAGGAGAGACAGAGAGAGACACAGGTGAGACAGAGAGAAGTAGAGACAGAGAGAGACACAGGTAGAGACAGAGAGACAGAGAGAGACAGAGAGACAGAGAGACAGAGAGAGATAGAGAGCAGAGAGACAGGTAGAGAGAGAGACAGTGGTTGAGAGAGAGAGAGACAGAGTTAGAGACAGAGAGACACAGTTAGAGACAGAGAGACACAGGTAGAGACAGAGAGAGACAGGTAGAGACAGAGAGACACAGAGAGACAGAGAGACACAGGTAGAGACAGAGAGAGAGAGACAGAGAGAGAGAGACAGGTAGAGAGAGAGAGAGTAGAGACAGAGAGAGACACAGGTAGAGACAGAGAGAGACAGTAGAGACAGAGAGAGACACAGAGAGAGACAGAGAGAAGAGAGACAGAGAGAGACACAGGAGAGAGAGAAGAGGTAGAGAAGAGTAGAGACAGAGAGAGAGAGAGACACAGGTAGAGACAGAGAGAGACAGAGTAGAGACAGAGAGAAGTAGAGAGACAGGTAGAGAGAGACAGGTAGAGACAGAGAGAGACACAGGTAGAGAGAGAGACAGAGGAGAGACAGAGAGAGACACAGGTAGAGAGAGAGAGAGAGACAGAGAGACACATGTAGAGAAGGTAGAGACAGAGAGAGACACAGGTAGAGACAGAGAGAGTAGAGACAGAGAGAGACACAGGTAGAGAAGAGAGAGAGAGACAGAGAGACACAGGAGAGAAGAGAGAGACAGAGAGAGACAGAGAGAGAGAGACAGAGAGAGACAGGAGAGAGAGAGACACAGGTAGAGAAGAGAGAAGGTAGAGACAGAGAGAGACACAGGTAGAGAAGAGAGACAGTAGAGAGAGAGAGACAGAGTAGAGACAGAGAGAAGGAGAGACAGAGAGACAGAGAGAGACAGAGAGACACAGGTAGAGACAGAGAGAGAGACACAGGTAGAGACAGAGAGAGACAGGTAGAGAAGAGTAGAGACAGAGAAGAGACAGAGAGAGACAGAGAGAGAGACAGAGAGAGAGAGACAGAGAGAGACAGGAGAGACAGAGAGAAGAGAGAGAGAGAGACACAGGTAGAGACAGAGAGAGACACAGGTAGAGAGAGAGAGACAGAGAGCAGAGAGAGAGTAGAGACAGAGAGAGACACAGGTAGAGACAGAGAGAGAGACAGAGAGACAGAGAGACAGAGAGAGACACAGGTAGAGACAGAGAGACACAGGTAGAGAAGGTAGAGACAGAGAGAGACAGAGAGAGACGCAGGTAGAGAAGGTAGAGACAGAGAGAGACACAGGTAGAGAAGAGAGAGACAGAGAGAAGAGAGACAGGTAGAGAAGAGAGAGACACAGGTAGAGACAGAGAGAGAGAGAGACAGAGAGACACAGTAGAGAAGAGAGAGAGACAGAGAGAGAGAGACACAGGTAGAGAAGGAGAGACAGGAGAGAGAGACACAGGTAGAGAGAGAGACAGGTAGAGACAGAGAGAGACACAGGTAGAGACAGAGAGAGACACAGGTAGAGACAGAGAGACACAGGTAGAGACAGAGAGAGACACAGGTAGAGAAGGTAGAGACAGAGAGATAGACAGAGAGAGACAGAGAGAGAGACAGGTAGAGACGGAGAGACAGGTAGAGACAGAGAGAGACAGGTAGAGACAGAGAGAGACAGAGAGACAGAGAGACACGGTAGAGAGAGACACAGGTAGAGACAGAGAGACACAGGTAGAGACAGAGAGAGACAGGTAGAGACAGAGAGACAGAGAGACAGAGAGAGAGACACAGGTAGAGAAGAGAGACACAGGTAGAGACAGAGAGACACAGGTAGAGACAGAGAGAGAGACACAGGTAGAGACAGAGAGACAGAGTAGAGACAGAGAGAGACAGAGAGAGACACAGGTAGAGACAGAGAGACAAGGAGAGAGGTAGAGACAGGAGAGACAGAGAGAGGAGAGACAGAGAGACACAGGTAGAGAGAGAGACAGAGTAGAGACAGAGAGAGACAGGTAGAGACAGAGAGAGAGAGACAGAGAGAGAGACAGAGAGAGACAGGTAGAGACAGAGACACAGAGAGAGAGAGACACAGGTAGAGACAGAGAGAGGAGACAGGTAGAGAAGGTAGAGACAGAGACACAGGTAGAGACAGAGAGACAGGTAGAGAAGGTAGAGACAGAGAGACACAGGTAGAGAAGGTAGAGACAGAGAGAGAGACAGGTAGAGAAGGTAGAGACAGAGAGAGACACAGGTAGAGAAGGTAGAGAGACAGAGAGAGACACAGGTAGAGAAGGTAGAGACAGAGAGACAGAGAGACACAGGTAGAGAAGGTAGAGACAGAGAGAGACAGGTAGAGAAGGTAGAGAGAGAGACACAGGTAGAGACAGAGAGAGACACAGGTAGAGAAGGTAGAGACAGAGAGACACAGGTAGAGACAGAGAGACACAGGTAGAGACAGAGACACAGGTAGAGAAGGTAGAGACAGAGGTAGAGACAGAGAGACACAGGTAGAGACAGAGAGAAGAGAGAAGGTAGAGAAAGAGGTAGAGACAGAGAGACACAGGTAGAGACAGAGAGAGACACAGAGAAGTAGACAGAGAGAAGGTAGAGACAGAGAGACAGGTAGAGAAGAGAGACAGAGAGAGGTAGAGAAGAGTAGAGACAGAGAGACAGTAGAGACAGAGAGACACGAGAGGTAGAGAAGGTAGAGACAGAGAGAGAGAGAGACACAGGTAGAGAAGGTAGAGACACAGGTAGAGACAGAGAGACACAGGTAGAGACAGAGAGACACAGGTAGAGACAGAGAGACAGGTAGAGACAGAGAGACACAGGTAGAGAAGGTAGAGACACAGGTAGAGAAGGTAGAGACAGAGAGAGAGACACAGGTAGAGACAGAGAGAGACACAGGTAGAGAAGGTAGAGACAGAGAGACACAGGTAGAGACAGAGAGAGACACAGGTAGAGACAGAGAGACACAGGTAGAGAAGGTAGAGACAGAGAGAGACACAGGTAGAGAAGGTAGAGACAGAGAGAGACACAGGTAGAGAAGGTAGAGAGAGAGACAGAGAGAAGGTAGAGACAGAGAGAGACACAGGTAGAGACAGAGAGAGACAGAGAGAGACACAGGTAGAGAAGGTAGAGACAGAGACACAGGTAGAGAAGGTAGAGACAGAGAGAGACACAGGTAGAGAAGGTAGAGACAGAGAGAGACACAGGTAGAGACAGAGAGACACAGAGAGACACAGGTAGAGACAGAGAGACACAGGTAGAGAAGGTAGACAGAGAGACACAGGTAGAGACAGAGAGACACAGGTAGAGACAGAGAGAGACACAGGTAGAGACAGAGAGAGACACAGGTAGAGAAGGTAGAGACAGAGAGACACAGGTAGAGACAGAGAGACACAGGTAGAGACAGAGAGAGACACAGGTAGAGACAGAGAGACACAGGTAGAGACATACACCCTGGTAGCCTTGGGGCACAATATTGACTTGTTGATATTGGACTCGGATCGTTTGTTTGTTTGTCATGTTTTTGTGTGATGGTGTTTTGAGTGTTTGTGATGGTGTTTGTTTACCGAGACTAAGGTGTGTCTGTAACGTTTGTGTAGTGTAATCGTGTGTGTGTGTGTGTGTGTGTGTGTGTGTATGTGTGTGTGTTATTGACGTGCGAAACACACTCAGAGTTTTTTGGCACTCTCGAAATTTTCTTTGGATATTGGTGGTGGTGGTGGTAGTGGTAGTGGTAGTGGTGGTGGTAGTGGTAGTGGGGGTGGTAGTGGTGGTGGTGGTGGTAGTGGTA
This sequence comes from Homarus gammarus, assembly GCA_958450375.1. Taxonomy (NCBI): domain Eukaryota; kingdom Metazoa; phylum Arthropoda; class Malacostraca; order Decapoda; family Nephropidae; genus Homarus; species Homarus gammarus. The sequence goes on from CAUDMG010003784.1 coordinate 33,246, forward strand.
GTGGTGGTGGTAGTGGGGGATGATGGTAATAGTGGTGGTAGTTATTGTTAGTGCTAGTCTCTCTCTCTCTCTCTCTCTCTCTCTCTCTCTCTCTCTCTCTCTCTCTCTCTCTCTCTCTCTCTCTCTCTCTCTCTCACACACACCTTGTCACTCGTACATACCCTCTCCCCTCCTCTCTTTCACCTCACACACACACACACACACACACACACACACACACACACACACACACACACACACACACACACTTCACATCTCCTCTTTCCCTCCTCCCCTCTCACTCTCCCTCCTCCCCCTCTCACTCTCCTCCCCCTCTCACTCTCCCTCTCCTCCCCCTCTCACTCTCCCTCCTCCCCTCTCACTCTCCCTCCCTCTCACTCTCCCTCTCCTCCCCCTCTCACTCTCCCTCTCCTCCCCCTCTCACTCTCCCTCCTCCCCTCTCACTCTCCCTCCTCCCCTCTCACTCTCCCTCTCCTCCCCCTCTCACTCTTCCTCTCCTCCCCCTCTCACTCTCCCTCTCCTCCCCCTCTCACTCTCCCTCTCCTCCCCCTCTCACTCTCCCTCTCCTCCCCCTCTCACTCTTCCTCTCCTCCCCCTCTCACTCTCCCTCTCCTCCCCCTCTCACTCTCCCTCTCCTCCCCCTCTCACTCTCCCTCCTCCCCTCTCACTCTCCCTCCTCCCCTCTCACTCTCCCTCCTCCCCTCTCACTCTCCCTCTCCTCCCCCTCTCACTCTTCCTCTCCTCCCCCTCTCACTCTCCCTCCTCCCCCTCTCACTCTCCCTCTCCTCCCCCTCTCACTCTCCCTTTCCTCCCCCTCGCAGTCACCCCTAGGCAGTACGTGGCATGTCCGGTACTACTTGACTCTTGCTAATGGTCACTTAAGGGGTTGATTCCTACCCTTCCTTCCTCCCCCTTTCCTTTTTATTCTCCCTTAATATGTCTCTCTTCTTCTCCTACTTTCTCTCCTATTCCATCTCACCTTCCTTCCCTTCTCCATCTCCTCCCCCTCCTCCTTCCATCTCCATCTTCATTCAGACTTGGTGCACGTCATCATCATCATCATCATCATCATCATCATCATCATCATCATCTTTACACATCCCTTCTGCCTATGGTCGAGTCTCAGTGTAAATTCCCTTCCATTCTTGTAGTGAATCTGAAGTGAGTCTATTTGATACGTCTTCTGTTCTGCAGTTAATTGGAGGATTTTTTTTTTCTATTACGTTTGAAAATCCATATTTGTATCGTAAGGTTAAGTGAGCCAATTAGACACGTTCTCACATCTTATAGTTAGGGAGAGAATTCAACCTTACGAGCTTTTTCAGAATCCATCTTTGTGTCGTAGATTAAATGTCGCAGTTAAATGTGTTCACAAGTCTCAAGTTAAGGGAGAAGACATTTTAACGTAAGGGCCTTTGCGAATCTAATCCACCCAAGAGGTTTTTGCGTCGTCTTGTTTACTAACTTCACATGTAAACAGACGCACGTGGAGCTGGGGTAGGTGTGGGGGTGAGGGAAGGAGGGGGGGATGGGGAGGGGTTAGAAGGAGGGATGGAGGAGGGGTTAGAGGAAAGTTGGGGAGGTGTGTGAGAAGGGGAGTGGTGTAGGGGTTTAGTTGGAGGTGTGGGGGGCGGTTTGAAAGGGGGGGTGGGTGGGTATTTATTTACACACACCAAAAAATTTTTGTTAACACAACCTGAGTCACTTTTACGTCAGACCTTCTTAAGGAACTTGACAAGAACTCCCTTATAACGACCACCTGAGCACTTTGTTGACAGGCAGTAGTTTATTGAACACTTTTAGACAGAAGTTTCTTGAGCACTTTATTGACAGGTAGGGTTTTCTTGAGCACTTTTAGACAGGAGTTTCTTGAGCACTTTGTTGACAGGTAGTAGGTTATTGAACACTTTTAGACGGGAGTTTCTTGAGCACTTTATTGACAGGTAGGAGTTTCTTGAGCACTTTATTGACAGGTAGTAGTTTCTTGAGCACTTTATTGACAGGTAGGAGTTTCTTGAGCACTTTATTGACAGGTAGTAGTTTATTGAGCACTTTTAGACAGAAATATCTTCAGTACAGTCTGTCCTTGACATGTCAGAGGAAAGCGACGCAGGACACTAATTGGCTGGTGAAATATTGTCTTAATGTATTAGAGAAGGTGAAGGAGGGAGGGAAGGAAGGAAGGAAGGAAGGAAGGAAGGGTTAAGAGGGAAGTAAGTACAGGGAGAAGGAAAGTATCGTGAGAGGGATGGAGGAAAGAAGGAAGGAGAGAGAGAGAGAGAGAGGGAGGAAGGGAAGGAAGCAAAGGGTGTGTTTTGAAGAGAGGTGTCCCCTGGGTGCTAAAGGGAGTTAGGAGGAGGAATGAGGAAGCTAGGGGGGGACCAGGAGGATGTTAGGGGAGGATAAGGGAAGTTAGGGGGGACTAGGAGAGGAGATTAGGGTAGGGGATGAAGGGTGGAGAGCTAGAGGGGTGCCAGAGTGGGGGGGGGGGGGCAAGGGTAAGATCTAAAGGGGCGCCTGAGTGGGAGGGGGTGAGTGGAGAGCCACGGTTTACGAGCGAACAGTTCCGGGTGCCTTCCATGGATTAGTTCTTGACCACAAACTTGTTAAGTGGTGATCCTTGTAGTCTCTTGTGTGTGTGTGTGTGTGTGTGTTTCGTGTTCTAGTTCAGTAATTGCGCCTCTCTCTCTCTCTCTCTCTCTCTCTCTCTCTCTCTCTCTCTCTCTCTCTCTCTCTCTCTCTCTCTCTCTCTCTCTCTCTCTCTCTCTCTCCACCCTTCCCTCTGTTACAATGTGTCTATCCCTTTATTCTATTTTATCTACTTATTTATTTGTTTATTTATCTCTGAATTTATCACTCGCCTTTCCTCTTACTCATTCAGTCAGTTCCCCCTTCCTGGTTCACCTTTTTCCTCCCTGCCTCACCTCTTCGTATTCCTCACTTTTATCTATCCCCCTCCTCTCTCTCTCTCTCTCTCTCTCTCTCTCTCTCTCTCTCTCTCTCTCTCTCTCGCTCTCTCTCTCTCTCTCTCTCTCTCTCTCTCTCTCTCTCTCTCTCTCTCTCTACACCAACTTCTCACCTGTCTCTCTTCTCTCTCTCTTCTCCCCTTCTCCTTTCTCATCTCTATCTCCATCTCATTTCCTCTCCTATTTTCTCACTACCTTCTCTCCTTCCCCATTTTCTATATCTCTCTTATCTTTCTCCTCTCCCCATTACAGTGACATGCAATTAGTGGTTGGTTGGGTCAGATCAGGGCAGGTCAGGGCTAAGGGACAAGAGTACCTCACGTGCCTACAGCCCTTAATTATAGGCGTGTCGAACCAAGGGGCCCTGACGATAATTAGGGAAGTAAGGGATCCAGTAGAGTTTATAGAACCTAGCGACAGAAAACGAGAATATTGGTGCGCATGGGTAACTACTGTATGTGTTTGTTGGGGGAGTGTGTGTGTGTGTGGAGGAGGTGCCTGTGTGTATGTTTGTTTGCGGAGAGGGGCCTGTGTATGTATTTGCTTGTGTGGAGGATGAAGGTGTGTGTTTGTTTGTGGGTAGGGATCTGTGTGTGTGTCTGTGTATGTGTGTGTGTGTCTGTATGTGTGTGTATGTGTGTGTAAGTTATTTTTAATCTTGTACTTAAAAATAAAGACTATTATTGTTATCTTTAAATCCACGTTTCACCTTTATTGACATTATCTCTTATTTCTTAAATCCTTTTTTTTTTGGTCTTCCTCTTCTTCCTTCTTCGTCTGTAATCTCCTTATCTCTTTACTCTCCCTCTTCTCTCTCTCTCTCTCTCTCTCTCTCTCTCTCTCTCTCTCTCTCTCTCTCTCTCTCTCTCTCTCTCTCTCTCTCTCCAATTCTAATTCCCCCTTCGACCAATCCTCTATCTCTTCCCTCAAGTACCTCTTTCCCCCTCTCCTCTCCCTCTCTCCCCTCTCCCCCTCTCTTATCTCTCCCCCTCTCTTATCTCTCCCCCCTCTCCCCCCCTCTCCCCGGGTTATGTATAGCGTCAGCCTGGGTTGGCAGGACAATAGTGCCACTCCCGACGGTGCCTGCCCTGCTGTGACGGTGGTGTGGCCCTCTGTGTGCTGCTGTGACGGTGGTGTGGCCCTCTGTGTGCTGCTGTGACGGTGGTGTGGCCCTCTGTGTGTTGTTGTGACGGTGGTGTGGCCCTGTGTGCTGCTGTGACGGTGGTGTGGCCCTCTGTGTGCTGCTGTGACGGTGGTGTGGCCCTCTGTGTACTGCTGTGACGGTGGTGTGGCCTTCTGTGTGCTGCTGTGACGGTGGTGTGGCCCTCTGTGTGCTGCTGTGACGGTGGTGTGGCCCTCTGTGTGCTGCTGTGACGGTGGTGTGGCCCTCTGTGTGTTGCTGTGACGGTGGTGTGGCCCTCTGTGTGTTGCTGTGACGGTGGTGTGACCCTCTGTGTGTTGCTGTGACGGTGGTGTGGCCCTCTGTGTGCTGCTGTGACGGTGGTGTGGCCCTCTGTGTGTTGCTGTGACGGTGGTGTGGCCCTCTGTGTGTTGCTGTGACGGTGGTGTGACCCTCTGTGTGTTGCTGTGACGGTGGTGTGGCCCTCTGTGTGCTGCTGTGACGGTGGTGTGGCCCTCTGTGTGTTGCTGTGACGGTGGTGTGGCCCTCTGTGTGCTGCTGTGACGGTGGTGTGGCCCTCTGTGTGCTGCTGTGACGGTGGTGTGGCCCTCTGTGTGCTGCTGTGACGGTGGTGTGGCCCTCTGTGTGCTTCTGTGACGGTGGTGTGGCCCTCTGTGTGTTGTTGTGACGGTGGTGTGGCCCTCTGTGTGCTGCTGTGACGGTGGTGTGGCCCTCTGTGTGCTGCTGTGACGGTGGTGTGGCCCTCTGTGTACTGCTGTGACGGTGGTGTGGCCCTCTGTGTGCTGCTGTGACGGTGGTGTGGCCCTCTGTGTGCTGCTGTGACGGTGGTGTGGCCCTCTGTGTGCTGCTGTGACGGTGGTGTGGCCCTCTGTGTGCTGCTGTGACGGTGGTGTGGCCCTCTGTGTGCTGCTGTGACGGTGGTGTGGCCCTCTGTGTGTTGCTGTGACGGTGGTGTGGCCCTCTGTGTGCTGCTGTGACGGTGGTGTGGCCCTCTGTGTGTTGCTGTGACGGTGGTGTGGCCCTCTGTGTGTTGCTGTGACGGTGGTGTGGCCCTCTGTGTGTTGCTGTGACGGTGGTGTGGCCCTCTGTGTGCTGCTATGACGGTGGTGTGGCCCTCTGTTTGCTGCTGTGACGGTGGTGTGGCCCTCTGTGTGCTGCTGCGACGGTGGTGTGGCCCTCTGTGTGCTGCTGTGACGGTGGTGTGGCCCTCTGTGTGCTGCTGTGACGGTGGTGTGGCTCTCTGTGTGCTGCTGTGACGGTGGTGTGGCCCTCTGTGTGCTGCTGTGACGGTGGTGTGGCCCTCTGTGTGCTGCTGTGACGGTGGTGTGGCCCTCTGTGTGCTGCTGTGACGGTGGTGTGGCCCTCTGTGTGCTGCTGTGACGGTGGTGTGGCCCTCTGTGTGCTGCTGTGACGGTGGTGTGGCCCTCTGTGTGTTGCTGTGACGGTGGTGTGGCCCTCTGTGTGTTGCTGTGACGGTGGTGTGGCCCTCTGTGTGTTGCTGTGACGGTGGTGTGGCCCTCTGTGTGCTGCTGTGACGGTGGTGTGGCCCTCTGTGTGTTGCTGTGACGGTGGTGTGGCCCTCTGTGTACTGCTGTGACGGTGGTGTGGCCCTCTGTGTCTTGCTGTGACGGTGGTGTGGCCCTCTGTGTGTTGCTGTGACGGTGGTGTGGCCCTCTGTGTGTTGCTGTGACGGTGGTGTGGCCCTCTGTGTGTTGCTGTGACGGTGGTGTGGCCCTCTGTGTGTTGCTGTGACGGTGGTGTGGCCCTCTGTGTGTTGCTGTGACGGTGGTGTGGCCCTCTGTGTGTTGCTGTGACGGTGGTTTGGCCCTCTGTGTGTTGCTGTGACGGTGGTGTGGCCCTCTGTGTGCTGCTGTGACGGTGGTGTGGCCCTCTGTGTGTTGCTGTGACGGTGGTTTGGCCCTCTGTGTGTTGCTGTGACGGTGGTGTGGCCCTCTGTGTGTTGCTGTGACGGTGGTGTGGCCCTCTGTGTGCTGCTGTGACGGTGGTGTGGCTACCTATATATGTATCTATCTATCTATCTATCTATCTCGTCAGACTACCAACTCTCTCTCTCTCTCCTTAGTCACTCCTTCCCCCTCTTCTTCTTCTTCCTGACATCATTCTCCTCCTCCTCCTCTCCCTCTTTATTGATTTACTCACTCTCTTTTCTTCATCTGTGTGTGTTGATTGTGTTGCAAGAGGACTATCTCTAGAAGGGGTGAAGGGAAGGGGTTACCTGTGTTGCGTAGTGTTGGTTTTTAGTGATGTGTGTGTCTGTCTGTCTGTCTGTCTGTTTGTTTGTTTGTCTGTCTGTCTGTCTGTCTATCTGTCTGTCTGTTTGTATCCACCCATCTCACACACACACACACACACCCCTTCAACAGTATATTGGCTGGTGAAGTGCGTGTGTGAGTGTGAGCGGTAAAAGTGTGTAGTAAATATAGGAGAGAGAGAGAGAAAGAGAGAGAGAGAGAGAGAGAGAGAGTGGTCCCAAACTCTCATTATAACAGATGAGTAAAGCGAAGTAAACTAATGACTCCCAAATGCAACTTCTCTTACTGATACTTTCTTTCCTTCCTTCATTTCTTTCATTTCCATCCCCCTCTTCTTTCTTCTCTACTTCTCTGTATTCCTTTGTTATTTCGTTATTTCCTTCATATCTCTATTCCTTCCTTTTCCCCTTTTTCTTCCTATATTCCTTCCTTCCTTTCTTCCTTCCTTCCTTCATTCATTATTTCCTTCCTTCCTTCCTTCCTTCATTCATTATTTCCTTCCTTCCTCCCTTCCTTCCTTCCTTCCTTCCTTCATTCATTCATTATTTCCTTCCTCCCTTCCTTCCTTCCTTCCTTCCTTCCTTCCTTCCTTCCTTCTTCATTCCTTCCTTCATTCCTTCCTTCCTTCATTCATTATTTCCTTCCTCCTTCCTTCCTTCCTTCCTTCCTTCCTTCCTTCATTCATTCCTTCCTTCATTCCTTCCTTCCTTCATTCATTATTTCCTTCTTCCCTTCCTTCATTCCTTCCTTCATTCATTATTTCCTTCATTATTTCCTTCCTTCCTTCCTTCCTTCCTCCCTTCATTCCTTCCTTCATTCCTTCCTTCCTTCATTCATTATTTCCTTCCTCCCTTCCTCCTTTCCTTCCTTCCTTCCTTCCTTCCTTCCTTCCTTCCTTCCTTCCTTCCTTCATTCCTTCCTTCATTCATTATTTCCTTCATTATTTCCTTCCTTCCTTCCTTCCTTCCTTCCTTCCTTCCTTCCCTTCATTCCTTCCTTCCTTCATTCCTTCATTCCTTCCTTCCTTCCTCCCTTCCTTCCTTCCTTCATTCCTTCCTTCCTTCCTTCATTCCTTCCTTCATTCCTTCCTTCATTCCTTCCTTCATTCCTTCCTTCATTCCTTCATTCCTTCCTTCATTCCTTCCTTCCTTCCTTCATTCCTTCCTTCATTCCTTCCTTCCTTCCTTCCTTCCTTTTCTCGGTCTTATTTCCTCATATTACCTGTCTTTCTGCTTTCACGTGACAATGTTTACAGGTAAGTGAAGACCTTTAAAAGTGGAACCCATTGAAACTGTTGGTCTGTCTTCCAATCTTTTCATATTTTCTCTCTTTTCTCTCTCCTTATTTATCTCTCTATCTCTCTCCCTCTCCCTATTTCTCTCTTCTCTCTCTTCACTTATTATCCCTCTCGCTCTTTATCCATTCTCACTCTCCCTAGTCTCTCTCTCACTATTATCTTTCATCTCTCACTATCTCAAGAGGAGAATCATGATGGCCTCTTGACTGTCTCTCTCTCTCCTCTTCCCAAAACTCAATAGAGAGAGAGAGAGAGAGAGAGAGAGAGAGAGAGAGAGAGAGAGTTGAAGTTCTTTTTCTGCACAAAACGACGGCCATTCTCAGTCGTGTTGGATAGGTTATACTGCGGGAGGAGGCTGGGCGCTAAGAGGTTATTTCGGATAAGCAATGTGTGTGATGACTCGGTGTGTGGAGGAGAGAGAGAGAGAGAGAGAGAGAGAGAGAGAGAGAGAGAGAGAGAGAGAGAGAGAGAGTTGAAGTTCTTTTTCTGCACAAAACGACGGCCATTCTCAGTCGTGTTGGATAGGTTATACTGCGGGAGGAGGCTGGGCGCTAAGAGGTTATTTCGGATAAGCAATGTGTGTGATGACTCGGTGTGTGGAGAGAGAGAGAGAGAGAGAGAGAGAGAGAGAGAGAGAGAGAGAGAGAGTTGAAGTTCTTTTTCTGCACAAAACGACGGCCATTCTCAGTCGTGTTGGATAGGTTATACTGCGGGAGGAGGCTGGGCGCTAAGAGGTAATTTCGGATAAGCAATGTGTGTGATGACTCGGTGTGTGGAGGAGAGAGAGAGAGAGAGAGAGAGAGAGAGAGAGAGAGAGAGAGAGAGAGAGATGCTCAACTGCCTTCATTAACACCTGTCACGTAGTCGCAATTTACCTGTTCTATAACTGCAATATAATTCCCTCCGATTTAGTTCAGACTTCCTCCAGATTTCACTTAGATTTGGTTCGATTTTCTCTTATATTTAACTTCAGATTTTGTTTAAGTTTCCCCTAATTTTAAGTCAGATTTGTCTCAAAATTCCTTGAGATATTTTCTTTGATTTATCGCCGATTTCCTTTAGAATTTGTCTCAGAATTCCCCTTGGAGTTTCTTTAAAAATTATTAACTAAGATTTTGTATCAAGTTTACCATAGATTTTATCTAAAATTTTTCCCATTTTTATATTTCAGAAGTTCCCTCAGATTTCTTCAGATTTTTATTCATTTTCCCTTCATTCTTACCTCAGATTTTCTTTCAAATTTACCTCACAGTTCCTACAGATTTACCTAAAAAAATCCATCAGAATTACCTCAAAATTTCCTACAGATTTACCTCAGATTTTCCTTCAGATTTACCTCAAAATTTCCTTCAGATTTACCTCAGATTTTCCTTCAGATTTACCTCAGATTTTCCTTCAGATTTACCTCAGATTTTCCTTCAGATTTACCTCAGATTTTCCTTCAGATTTACCTCAAAATTTCCTTCAGATTTACCTCAGAATTTCCTTCAGATTTTCCTCAGGTTTTCACTTACCCGACACTTTTCGTTTATACTTTTTTCCCTCTCTTAATATCTTTTACGACTTAACACATCTCTCCCAGGGTCGTATCAGTAAATTTGATCTCTCTCAGATTACGGCCATAGCTCCTAGTATTATGTCTCAGTGCTATGTAAGTGGCTGAGGTCTCTTGTAAGTAAGGGAGGAAAGTGGGCGTCTTAAGTGCTTGTTACTTATATGGTCTTGTAAATAAAGACACACACACACACACACACACACACACACACACACACACACACACACACACACACACACACACACACACACATATACACAAAACACACACACACATACATAAAACACACACACACACACACACACATATATACACAAAACACACACACACATACATAAAACACACACTCACACACGTAGACAAACACACACACACCAGAACAAACAGATCCGTCACGTCACACTGTATACAAAATAGATTTCCTATACCATGGCCCGGGTCTCTGTTATTTACTGTTATTTGAACGTTACTGTTGGATACGGGAGGTCGTGCTGTAGGAGGGGGGGGGGAGGGGGGTGGGGTGTAGGGGGTAGAGAGAGGGAGGGGGTAGGGGAGGAAAGTGAAGAGGGGATGAGGGAGGTAAGAGGTGAGGATTGGGTAAGAGAGGGAAGGGAAGGGGGGAGCGAGTGTTAGAGTGAGAGGGGGAGTGAGGGGAGATGTGACAGGCTGGGAGGGCGAGGGTATAAAATTGTTTATCCTGAGAGAGAGAGAGAGAGAGAGAGAGAGAGAGAGAGAGAGAGAGAGCATCAAACACGTCAGGGAAGATGTTCTGTTGCTATTGAATACAACATTGAGTGGCATCTTGGGGGAGGGGGCGGGGGCAGGCGGTAGGGGGTGGAGGGGATGGGGAAAAGGGGTGATGGTGGGGGTGATGGTGGCGGTGGGTTGAGGGAGCATTTGTAAGATAACTAAAAACAGGTATTTCTGACGTTTCCAATCATGGTCAATACATTTGCAGGGGTGATAAAGGTTCACATTCATTCTGTCATTTCTTTTCCCTTGACTACGATGACTGTTGTACTCAAGGGGTTAAAAGTCATCGAATTCAAGGGTGTTAAAAGTCATTGTACTCAAATGGTTAAAGTTATTGTACTCAAGGGGTTTAATCAGCGTACTCAAAGGGTTTAATCTTCGTACTCAAAGGGTTTAATCATCGTACTCAAGGGGTTTAATCAGCGTACTCAAGGGGTTTAATCATCGTACTCAAGGGGTTTAATAATCATACTCAAAGGGTTAAATCATCGTCATCATTATAATCATCGTCATTATTTTCATCATACTGGACCGAAGCGAACCCGTGTCCTCGTGTTATGACAGCGAGTTTATGAGACCAGCCAACCAGCCCAGGTGTCTTGTCTTGAACGTTACCTTTATCGAACTCACGTCCCCGTGTTGTGAAAGCGAGGCCCCCAACACCAAGCAGCCAGCCAGCCAGCCAACTTTATTAATATCAGGCTCCGTCAAGTTGATTTTCTGTGTGAGGGGCGTGAAGGCTGATCATATTGCTGATCAAATTGGTGATCAAACTCAGTCCTTTGATCAGCGGGCGACACAATTTAGTCAGGTATTTCTCCCGTTAATGAGTTTTAAGAGAGAGAGAGAGAGAGTGTGTGTGTGTGTGTGTGTGTGTGTGTGTGTGTGTGTGTGTGTGTGTGTGTGTGTGTGTGTCAACTCAGTGCTTCCTCAAGAGTAATTTAATCGCTTCTATGTACAGCAATATTTATTTTTTATTTTTTTTTCATCATCGTAAAGAGAGTTTCCGAAGCCTTTTTTTCCCCCTCGATATTATTAGCCGGAAAATTATGCAACACCTTGAAGAAAATGAGGGACAAAAATAGCTATTCAATTTACTTTAAAGGAAGATAAACATGAATTTTTTTTTTTTTTGGTGTTTTTTATTTATTTATTTATTTATTTTTTATATTATTAATGTTCGAAAGTAATTTGGGAATATTTTTTATTAACATGTCCATAAAGTGATACAAGGAACATATATATTACACACACACACACACACACACACACACACACACACACACACATACACACAAAATCTTAAATATATATAAACGTTTTTAGGAGAAATCCCTCCCTACCTCCCTCCCCCCCAACATGAAATCCCTCTCTTCACCTCCCCTTGAAATCCCTCTCTTCACCTCCCCACTAAAAGATTCTCTCCCTAACGATTCTTCCCCTCACAAAAGTTTACCCAGACCCCCTAGAAAAATCACCCCCCTCTAACCTCCAAGAAAATACCCTCTCGGTGGAATGTGGCGTAGGGCAGAATGTCCCCCAGACCAGCAATTTCCCTTCCCTTGGGTGCGTTTCTTTCTGCCCAGATCTTGTTTGTTCCCGAGCAATATATTTTAGACGTGTCTCTCTCATAGGACTCTCACTGTGTCCATTTTTACCCCGCCTCCCTTCCTTTCCTCCTTCCCTACCTGCCTGCCCCTCTCTCTCTCTCTCTCTCTCTGCCGAATCTCGTTGCCTCTCCTCCCTCCTCTCTCAATCTGTCTACTACGATTCCTCCTTCCCTCTCTCCCTCCCTCCCTGCCTTTCTCCCTCTGTATCTCCCTGTTTTCAATGATTCACACACACACACACACACACACACACACACACACACACACACACACACACACACACACACACACACACGACGCCAGACAAACTCGCACCGCTCTCCCTATCACCACCACCACCACCACCACTCACAGGCTATTTCACCACCATCATTCTCATGTTTCATCAAATTTTCCTTTATATGTCGTCCAAAAAGCACTTCAAGTCAATTATAATCTATCAAGGGGTTTCTAAATCGCTCTTAGGCCAGTTACAGATGACGCCCTGTTGATGTTGTTTTGTTTCTAGTCCTTAAGAACAACATGGTCGCTATTGTAACACAGACTTGAGGTTGTTAGAGATCTTTCATATATCTGGTACCATATATATTTAGCTGTTATATCGTCCATATTGCTTCCGGGTCGACTGACTATATCGTTTTCAGGTCATTTATACACCCTCCGTTCCTACATGTTATCCTCCCTCCCTCCCTCCATCTCTCCCTCTCTTTCTCTCTCCCACCCTCCCTCACCTCCCTCTCTCTCCCCCCTCCCTCACCTCCCTCTCTCTCCCCCCTCCCTCACCTCCCTCTCTCTCCCCCCCTTCCTTACCTCCCTCTCTCTCCCCCCTCCCTCACCTCCCTCTCTCTCCCCCCTCCCTCACCTCCCTCTCTCTCCCCCCCTCCCTCACCTCCCTCTCTCTCCCTCCCTCCCTCACCTCCCTCTCTCTCCCTCCCTCTCGCTCTCTGCTACACTAAAACACTTCAGACTTTTCCCCTACCGAGCAATGGGTTCTCCCCGGCTACCCTGTCCCCCCCCCCTCTCTCTCTCTCTCTCTCTCTCTCTCTCTCTCTCTCTCTCTCTCTCTCTCTCTCTCGCCATATTTATCACATATTCTTACACTCTCGTTTAGTCTTATCCTGTTCTCTCATTCTATCTTTTTTTTAATTTTTTCTCTCTATATTTTCACATCTAACCATCAACTTCATTCTAAACAGAGAGAGAGAGAGAGAGAGAGAGAGAGAGAGAGAGAGAGAGAGAGAGAGAGAGAGGTGATAAGGAACCAGCCTGCTTCGCACACCTTGATGTAGTGAGTAATTAATAGTGGTAATTGGCACTAAGCAATTCGAGTGAGAGCCCCGCTTTGAGGAGGTGTTGTAGGAGCATTGAAGTGGTGAGAGACATTTTGGAGGAGAAATGGAGGTAGGTAGAGACATTTTGGAGGAGAAATGGAGGAGGTAGAAACATTTTGGAGGAGAAATGGAGGAGGTAGAGACAGTTTGGAGGAAGATACAACGTCATTTACGTGTGTGTGTGTGCGCATGAGTATTTTATAAACAATACATTATATTTTATTACTTGATAAACGTAAACAGTATTATACACCTTGTAACATAACGTGAAAAGATAAATAAATTCACCTCGATAAATAACACCTTAAAACTCTACGGTCAACTCAACCCAAGTTTAACTTACTCTTCAAGCTTATGTATTCTTCATGACTAACCTAACCTAAAACACACACACACAAACACACACACACACATACATACACAGACACACAGACACACACACACACACACACACACACACAGACAAGTGCTTTATTTCCTCTTGCAGATGCTGGGAGAAAGTCATAGATATAAAGTGTTAAAGGCGGACCCAAGATACTTACAGTTTTAAGTTGGTTTCGCTTAATAAAGCCGTGAGGACCATAAATTGAGGAACACAGTGTAGAGAGAGAGAGAGAGAGAGAGAGAGAGAGAGAGAGAGAGAGAGAGAGATATCACACACACACATACGGACGAGTAAGCAAATTTCACCGGGAATTTCGTCAAATCAGCTCCAATTTAGCGAGGCCCCGTCAATTTCACACCAACACTATATGACCCGGAGTTATATTGCAGTTCATATTATGACTTGACGATACGCAACACGGACACAATACCAGCACCATATTGGGTTTTATTCACGTCTATATTAATCCTTTTTTTATACTTTTTTATTTTTATTGATGTTTTCACTCTTATACAGATAATTTAAGTTGTTGTTGTTGTTGTTGTTGATGATGTTGTTTTAGGGGAAAGTTGTGTTAGATCGTTCGTTTGGTTAGGTTAGGTTAGGTTAGGTTAGTTTTATAGAAATTGATCTATATATGTCCAAAGTTCTCTCGGTTATAAGATGCCTTGATGGTCACAAATACAAATAAATGGACGGACACTATTTTCCATGTACCAGCCACCAATCTCCACCACCAATCCCCGCCGCCAAATCACGCCGCCAACCCACGCCGCCAACTTCCGCCGCCAACCCACGCCGCCAATCCCCACCGCCAACCTCAGCCGCCAGTCCCCGCCGCCAGAGTCACAGAGCGACGCGGACAATATTAAGCCATCGAGCACAACTTAGCCAGCTGTCGTGCAGTACACCACACATGTGAACCAACGAGGGCTGCCTCACACCCTTCCTCCCTCCTCGCCCTCTCTCTGGCCACTCCTTCCCCTCTACCCTTCCTCTTCCTTGGCCTTCTTCCTCTCTCTACCTTTCCTCTTCTTTACCCTCCCTCTTCTATGGGAGACGTAGAAGAGAGAGAGAGAGAGAGAGAGAGAGAGAGAGAGAGAGAGAGAGAGAGAGAGATTATCCTGCTGGTCACCGCTCCAGACACTGACTAATGCCCTTACGACACTATATTGCTGCCCTCTGTTCCTCCCCCTGTTGACACTGCTGCTCTGGGAGGAGGAGGAGGAGGAGGAGGAGGAAGAGGGAGTAGAGTAGGAGATAGGCCCTAAGGGATATGGGGGGTGAGGAGGTGGAGGAGGAGAAGGAGGATAGGGGAAGTAAGGGAGGTAGGGGTGAGGAAGGAGGACGAGAAGTAGAAGGATGAGAGGAAGGGGAAGGAGGAAGAAGAAGAGTGCGAATCGAAAGTGTCAAGTGAAGTACTAATTAAAGTACCGGAGAGAAAGTATATGAGTGAAAGTGCAAGGTGAAAGTGCTAAACGAAAGCGCCATAGTGAAAGTGCCAAGCGGAAGTGGCCACCTGTAACACGGGGAATATAAAGGTCTATTATGGTGACGTTCACATTACCTGCACCATTAACCAGTAAATTCCATTATATCTTCCACGCCATAAACCATATTCCTCTCTCTCTTTCTCTCTCTCTCTCTCTCTCTCTCTCTCTCTCTCTCTCTCTCTCTCTCTCTCTCTCTCCTCTTCTAATTCTCTCTCCTTTTCCTCTCCACTCTATTTAAACATCGGTCAAGAAAGACAACTAGGCGATCACAAAAAAAAACACAAAAATCAAAACAAACACAAAAATCAAAACAAACAAATACAAAGACATAAAACAAAAACACAAAAATCAAAAACAAACTTATTAACTCAAACTTCCAAAAAAAAAAAAAAAAAAAAATTTGATAGAATTAAACCAAGAAAAAAAAAAAATATTACACCAACTAATACTTTTACCTGGAGTTACTTTTTTTTACTGATACTTTTGACCGAAATTCAGGTAAAAAAAAAATAATAGGTTGTAACTTAAGACAATCGGTGAAGCGTGAAGGAAGGAGTGGGTAATTCTTGACCAGTTTTCTCCTCTGTGTGTTTGTTTGTTTGTTTACTGATGGTTTGTGTGTGTGTGTGAGAGAGAGAGAGAAAGAGAGAGAGAGAGAGAGAGAGAGAGAGAGGACAAGAAGAAGAAGAAGAATTAGAAAAGGAGGAAGAGTATCAGAAGGAGGAGGAAGAGGAGAAATGGAAAAAATAGGAAGAACATGAGGTTGAAGAAACAAGGAGAAGATAGAAGCGACGAAACAAGAAGATGAAGAATAGGAGGAGGAGTATCAGGAGGAGGAGGAGGAAGAGGAAGATAAGGAGGAAGGTGGATAAAGAGGATAAGGAAGACACAATTTCACTAATACTTTCCCCTCCACCATTGTATTACCGACTTGGTGAAAATTTAGAGAGAATCAACACTTTTTCGACGGAGGATTACCAGTACAAAGGTTCGACTCCCTGAGGTGATCTAACAAGCTTACAACCCCCCCCCCCCCCCTCTCCTCCTCTCTCCCTTCTGTCCCCTGCCCCCTTTCTCTTCCCTCTCCCACCTAGTTAGTTAATATATATATAACAGGTAATCTATTCTCTACAGGTGAAAGTTGTATAGAAGCTGAAGGTAGTTTGTAGGTGAAAGTTAATTATTTTTTGGGGAAAGTATTGATAGTTTTTGGGTTATTTTTTTGTTTTTGAAAGTAGAGGTAGTTTCTAGGTGGAAGCTGTTTGGAAAGTAAAAGAGTAAGTCATCGGTGAAAATAGTTTGGTAAATTGTTTTGAACTCTTAACAAACAGGAAAAAATAGACCTTCCCTGACCCTAAATCTGCTAAGAAAGTCATTCTAGAAAGTCGTTCTTTCTTCTGGCGAAAGTTTCTTACAAAATACATTTTAGAAAGGCAGGTTATCTTCTGCCGGAGAATTGTCTAGAAAGTCAGGCTTTTCTACGTTGAAATTTGCTTACAAATTCAGTCTTAGAAAGCCTGGATTTCCCCCCGGCGAAAGTTACTTAGAAAGTCCCGGGGCATGGGGGGGGGGGGGGGGTAATGCCTCGGCGGTGAAAGTTTAAACAGGAGTCAAGTTTAGTTCTCGTCCAAATTTACTTAAGAGATAATAATACCATAATAATCTGAGGAGGATTTTGGCTCAGTGAGAAACAAGTTTTTATCTCAGTGAGTTAGTTAGCGTTGAGGGAGGGGGGATTACTGAGGGTGAGGGAGGGGGGTTACTGAAGGTGAGGAAGGGGGATTACTGAGGGTGATGGAGGGGGGATTACTGAGGGTGAGGGAGGGGAGATTACTGAGGGTGAGGGAGAGGGATTACTGAAGGTGAGGGAGGGGGATTACTGAGGGTGAGGGAAGGGGATTACTGAGGGTGAGGGAGGGGATTATTGAGGGTGAGGGAGGGGGATTACTGAGGGTGAGGGAAGGGGATTACTGAGGGTGAGGGA
This sequence comes from Homarus gammarus, assembly GCA_958450375.1. NCBI lineage: Eukaryota > Metazoa > Arthropoda > Malacostraca > Decapoda > Nephropidae > Homarus > Homarus gammarus. The sequence continues at coordinate 50,034 of CAUDMG010003784.1, forward strand.
GGGGATTACTGAGGGTGAGGGAGGGGGATTACTGAGGGTGAGGGAGGGGAATTACTGAGGGTGAGGGAGGGGATTATTGAGGGTGAGGGAGGGGAATTACTGAGGGTGAGGGAGGGGAGATTACTGAGGATGAGGGAGGGGGATTACTGAGGGTGAGGGAGGGGGATTACTGAGGGTGAGGGAGGGGAATTACTGAGGGTGAGGGAGGGGAGATTACTGAGGATGAGGGAGGGGGATTACTGAGGGGGAGGGAAACGCAAAGAAGGATTTAATCTTAATACAAAGCTTGATCAGGTGTGTGTGTGTGTGTGTGTGTGTGTGTGTGTGTGTTCCTTCTCATTCTCTGGGGCTGTTTGTCTGTCTGTTTCCTCCCCTACTGTTTGTTCCTCTTCACACACACACACACACACACACACACACACACACACACACACACACACCTCTCCCCGTCTTCCTTATTAAGCAGAATTCAGATTCCGTTTCCTGTTAGCGGTGATACAATGGTGGCAATATTACCTCCACCTGTTGACTAATGAAGGCCCTTTACCTGCTCTACCTACTCTACCTACTTGCCCTATTCGACCTATTCTGCCTCCTCTACCGACTCGACCTACTCTACCTACTCGACCTATTCGACCTATTCTGCCTCCTCTACCGACTCGACCTACTCTACCTACTCGACCTATTCGACTATATATTTCGACCTACTGGATATATTCGACCTTATCAAGCTATTCGACCTCTTTTGAACTACTCGACTCTATTTGTTCCTGAGTGTTAGTTCTAGTCGACCTATTCGACCTTTACTGCTCGAGCTGGCTGGTTCAACTGCAGGACTAATTTACGGAAGAGAGAGAGAGAGAGAGAGAGGGAGAGAGAGAGAGAGAGAGAGAGAGAGAGAGAGAGAGAGAGAGAGAGAGAGAGAGTTTAAAAAAAATTCTCGCAAATATTCTGAGAAAAACACATAGCCATAATATATTTTAGGTCGAAAATACTGACACACACACACACACACACACACACACACACACACACACACACACACACACACACACACACACACACACACACACACCTGGTTCCCTTATTTTGTGAGTCACGCGATCCTACACGACACAACGCGACCACCTGCAGGTAATGGGCTCGTCTTACCTGAGCGCGGTGAGGGGTCGTGTTACCTGGGTTAATTACGACTCTTTTGTTTGTTTATTTGTTTATTTGTTTGTTTATGTGTGTATTAGGCTGTCGGCTTTTTTTTGATGAAGAAAGAAAATATTAAATAATTTTTTTTGTATCGTTCACAAGAGCAGAATGATTGACAGTGAACATGTAACGGTGTGAAAAAAATGGAAAAAAAATAGTATTGGTAGTTGTTAACATCATCTATTTCGAGAGAGAGCGAGAGAGAGAGAGAGAGAGAGAGAGAGAGAGAGAGAGAGAGAGAGAGAGAGAGAGAGCTAGTTCAGTCCTTCACCAGCAGACAGACAGACAGATAGACAGACAGATAAAAAAAAAATAAAGTTATCTCTCACTCAGTATCAACACACACATATAGACACTACCTGCATCAATACATTCATTTATCTGTCATTTTAAAATCACGTCCCAATAAAAAAAAAAAAAAAAATCGAATCACCGCGTATTACAAGAGCTCTCCCCCTTCCCTCCCTTACCCCTCCCTCACTCCCTCCCTTTTCCCCACCCTTTACCAGACACTACAACACACACACACACAAACACACACACAATAGAAAACGGAACCAAAACAAACACCAGTATTAATGAGAGCTCACACTATATGTACTGTACTCGAGTTCCATTTCACACCAATGAGAATTCAGCCTCATTCACATCATCATCGCGGATTGGTTGGTAAACACACTCCATCACGCCCGCCGGGATATATAGTGTTTGCCTCTTATTGGATTGGATATCCTGAGAGCCTTATCTGCCCTAGACATCAGGGATAACAATGTGAATGGCTGATTTGATTTTGGGAGAGGAAACTGCATTGAATATTTTGTCAGAGAAATACATCCATTTTTTGGGGGTTAACTTTTTAATATATATATGTAACTTTTTTTTATGTATATATATATTTTTTTTTGAAACTTTTTGATACGATATGAACGTTTGTGTGTATATGGTGAATTTTAAACCGTTCGTGTTTTATATGGTTCGTGTCTCTCGTATTGGTAGTCTCAAGTGAAGTGTCGTTTATCAATTGTTGTCCAGCGTGAGAGGAGAGGTTGGGCGGTGTAGTGTCAGCGGTTGAACGAGAGATTATATTTCAATTACTGCGAACGAGAGAGAGAGAGAGAGAGAGAGAGAGAGAGAGAGAGAGAGAGAGAGAGAGAGAGTGTGTGTGGCAGGTTGTCTGTCTGGTAGAACCTCCTTCAACAAGACCATATTGCTTCTCTTTTTTATCTCTCTATTTCTCTTTCTCTCTTTCTCTCTCTCTCTTTTCTCTCTTTCATGTTTGTATGTATGTATGTATGTTTGTATGTATGTATGTATGTATGTTTGTATGTATGTATGTATGTACGCATGTATGTATGTATGTATGTCTTACCTTACACACCACAACAATACCCTGACGGCGACGCAGCAGTAGGTTGATGCCACCGTCAGCCCCCTCAAGACACTGTGATATCTTCCGTGGTCTGGTATTTGCATATATATTGCCCTCCTCTCAAAAACTTCCCTCCCTCTTTCCCTCCTATTCCCTTCCCTCCTTCCCTCCCTCCCCACCTATTCCTCCTTTTCACTTTCTTTCTCCCTATCTGTCCTCCCCTCCTTTTCCATCCCATTCTGCTTCTTCATTTTCTTCTCTCTCTCCATACCTTCCTACCCCTCTCCCCCCTTCCCTCCCTTCCTTCCTCCCCCTTCCCTCCCTCTCCCCTTTCTTTCTTCCCTCCCTACCTCCTTCTCTGTATGGGTCAGTATGGGGCAGAGTGGGGTTGGCTGGGGTGGGTCAGGGTGGGCTAGGGTGGGTTAGGGTGGGCTAGGGAAGGTCAAGGAGGGCTAGGGTGGGTAGGAGAGACAGAGACAGACAGATAGACAGAGACACACACACACACTTACAAATGGCCTTCTGTCTTACTTTATTACAGAGACGACCCGAGAGCGCGTCGCTTCCTCTTTTCGTTTGTTGTCCGATGCCCTGCGATAGCTCCCCCGGTCCCCGTCCGTGAGGATGGGCGATAGCGACTGCACAGGAGGATGGAGGTGAGAGAGCCGAGAGGAGTAGGGGTAGGAGGGGAGGGGAGGGATAGAGGATAGAGAGGAGAAGGGAGAGGGTGCAAGAAGAGATGTAAGAGGAAGGGGGGGGAGAGAGATAGAGGGTTTTTAGGGGCGGGAGGGAGGAGAGGAGAGAGGGAGAGAGGGGTGGAGAGAGGAAGGAGAATAGGAGGAGAGCATGAGAGAAAGGGGAGGAGTATGGGGCGAGATGGAGAGATGAAGCTTGAGAGAGAGCGAGGCGAGAGTGGGAGCGTGGGTCAGGAGATGCATGAAAGATGACGAGGGAGAGGAGGAGGGAAAAGGCTTTGTTTGGTAGGAGGAGGAGTGGGAGAGGAGGAAGGTTGCGTGAGGTCGAGCGTGAGGGTATTGCGGAGGAGAAGGAGAGAGTGGAGGGCTGTGGAGGGGGGAGGCAAGGGAGGGGGGAAAAGGCGATGGATGAAGAGGGGAGAGGGGAGCGGATGAGGGAGGAGGAGGAGAGAGGAGGGGAAAGGAGAGAAGGGAGTAGAGGCGAAGGGGAGAGAGAGAGGGAGGGGGGAGAGGAGGGGGTAGGAGGAGAGGGGTAAGGAGGGAGGAGAAGGGGAGAGGAGGAGGAGGAGGGGGGGAGGAGAGGGAGAAGAGGAGAGGGAGAGGAGAGGAGAGGAAGGGGGAGGAGGGGAAGAGAGGAGGGAAAGGGGAGGAGGAGGGGGAAGGGAGAGGAAAAGGAGAAGGTGAGAGGAGAGAGGAAGAAAGGAAGGAGGAGAGGAGGGGGAGGAGGAGGAGAGAGAAGGGGAGGGAGGAGAGAAGGAGGGGAGGGGAGAGGAGAGAGAGGAGGAGAGATAGGAGAGAGAAGAGGGAGAGGAGGGAGGAAGAGGAGAGGAGGGGGAAGAGGGGAGAGGAGGAGAGAGGAGAGAAGGAGAGGGGAGAAGGAGGAGGAGGAGAGAGAGGAGGAGGGAGAGAGGAGAGAGGGAGAGAGGGAGAGAGGAGAGAAGAGGAAGGAGAGGGAGGAGGGAGGAGAGAGAGGAGAGAGGAGGAGAAAGGAGGAGAGGAGAGAGGAGGAGAAAGGAGGAGAGGAGGAGGGGAGAAGGGAGAGGAGAGGGAGAGGAGGAGGAGGAGAGGGAGGAGAGGAGGAGGGAGAGGAGGAGAGAGAGGAGGAGAGAGGAGAGAGGGAGGGAGAGGAGGAGGAGAGAGGGGAGGAGAAGGAGAGAGGAGGAGGGAGAGAGGAGAGAGGAAGAGGAGAGAGGAGGAAGAGGAGAGAGGGGAAGAGAGAGGAGAGGGAGCGAGAGGAGAGAGAGAGGGAGGGAGGAGAGAGGGAGAGGGAGAGGAGGGAGAGAGAAGAGGGAGAGAGAGGGAGAGGGAGGAGAGAGAGGGAGAGGAGAGAGGGAGGAGAAGAGAGGAGGAGAGGAGAGGAGGGAGGAGAGAGAGAGGGAGAAGACGAGGAGAGAGAGAGGGAGGGGACGAGAGGAGAGAAGAGAGAGAGAGGGAGAGAGGAGAGGAGAGGAGAGGAGGGAAGGAGGAGACGAGGGAGGAGAGAGAGAGAGGAGGGAGAGGGGAGAGAGGAGAGAGAGAGAGGGAGGAGAGGAGGAGGGAGGAGAGGGAGAGAGGGAGAGAGGAGGAGGAGGAGAGGGAGAGAGGAGGGAGGGAAGAGGAGGGAGAGAGAGAGGAGGAGAGGGAGAGGAGGAGAGGAGAGGCGAGGAGGAGAGAGGAGAGGAGGGAGGAGAGAGAGGGAGAGAGGGAGAGGAGAGGGAGGACGAGAGAGGGAGGGGAGGAGAGAGAGGAGAGAGGAGGAGAGAGGGAGGGAGAGAGGAGAGGGAGAGGGAGAGAGAGGAGAGGGAGAGGGAGGAAGGAGAGAGGGGGAGGAGAGAGGACGAGGGAAGAGAAGGAGGAGGGGGAGAGGAGAGGGAGAGGAGGAGAGGGGAAGAGAGGAGGAGGAGGGGAAAAGGGAGAGGGAGAGAGGAGAGGGGAGAGAGAGAGAGGAGGGAGAAGGGAGAGGGAGGGAGGGAAGAGAGAGGGAGAGATGGGAGGAGAGAGGGGAGGAGAAGGAGAGAGAGAGAAGAGAGAGAGAGGAGAGGGGAGAGGGGAAGGAGAGAGGAGGAGGAGAAGGAGGATGAGCGAGAGAAGGAGGGGAGGGTTGTTATTTTTTTTTTTTTTTGGTGACATGAGGGAGGGAGGGTTGGGGTAAATAAGGGGGGGAGAAAGATATGAAAAGAAAGAGAAAGAGAGAGAAAGGAAAAGGGAAGAAGAACGGACAGAAAGAGAAAGAGGAAAACGGAGAGGGAGGAAAAAAGAGGAGGGGGAGAGAGAGGGGGAGAGGTCGGGGAAGGGGAGGTACGATTGAGGGGAAAAGAGGAGTTTGATTTAGAGGGGGATTGGTTTCGTCGAAGGGGGAGAGGAAATTAGAAGGGCGGTGGAGGATAATGGGAGATTCGGGCAGGTGGGGCGGAGGTGGAGGGAGGGGGAAGGGGGAATTAAGGAGGGAGGGTGGCGGAGGGGGGGGGAGAGATTAAAGCGCGGAAAAAGGGGGAGGGGGAAAGAGGTACGGAAAACTGAGATATCGAAGAAATGAAGGGGAATTAGGGATTGAAGGAACCCGACCGAGAGAGAGAGGATAGAGAGGAAGAGAGAAG
>CAUDMG010003785.1:0-5000 GCA_958450375.1 Homarus gammarus
TGTGTGTGTGTGTGTGTGTGTGTGTGTGATCATTGTTTTTGTGTTAATGTGCATGCAGAGGATGACATCAAGGACGCCCTTTACGTCGACCTGGACAGTGTTAACCTCTATCCCCAAAGAAGATTAAGGTTGTGCTCCTTGGCGACTTCAATTCCAGAGTTAGCAGAGATGCTGACATTTGGCAGAGAACCACAGGGAGAAATGGACTAGGCAAGTGTAATCCCAACGGCCTACTCCTTCTCAGCAAGTGTGCTGCACACAACCTCACTATCACCAATACCTTGTTTAGGCAAGCCGACAAGTTAAAGGGTTCGCTGTATGGTAGCGAGACATGTGTCACACACAGGAGTCATCTCAAGGCACTTGAAAACTTCTACCAACGTAGTCTATGTTCCATCTTCCGAGTTCGCTGGGAAGACAAGAGAACAAATACCAGTATTCTCTCTGACACCAACTGTAGGAGCATCGAGGCTACCATTATCCATGAACAACTACGTTGGACTGGCCATGTTACCCGCATGGACGACAGTAGACTGCCAAAGCAGCTACTTTACCGTCACCTAACGAATAGTAAATGTAACGCCGGCGGGCAACGGAAAAGGTATAAGGATAGTCTTAAGACAAACCTGAAAAAGTGCCAAATCGACCCCCCTCACCTGGGAGACGATTACTCCACACTGTAACGCTTGGAGGAGCACCACACGAGAAGGTGTCAATACTTTCGAGTTAGCCCGACTGCAAACCGAGGCAGACAAGCGCCGGCGCCGGAAAGACGCTGCCGCCGCCCCTCCCCCCGCACTATATGTAGCCCTCCACACGTGCAACATATGTGGACGACCCTGCCGGTCCCGTATCAGCCTCTAGCCTCTCAGAGCTCACCAACGAAGGTGACATCCTTAATAACTCATGTTATTCGTTATAGCTGGATGATCGTCGTACTCGATTCCTAGTGACAGCAAGTAGTAGTAGTAGTATTTTACACGTTATAGAACATATTTCACCACATGTAGTACATATTGTATATGTTGTAACACATATTGTACATGTAGTAGCACATATATACGTATTGAATCTCATTTTAGTACATATTCTATTACGTGTAGTAAGCACATATTTTCTTGGACCACATATTGAATCATATTTTAGTACATATTTTATGACATGTAGTAAGCACATATTTACTTGTTGTACAACATATTGTATATGTAACACATAGTATAACACATATTGTACCATATGTAGTAGCACATAATGTACCAAGTAGCTCCATATAACTAACAGCATGGTGTTGTCCTCAGGCTTTGCACCTCGACGACAACCACATCACCATACTGGCCTCCGGCACCTTCAGGAGCCTAGAGAGCCTGGAGAGCCTCACGCTAGCCAGGAACAAACTGCGGGTCATCGCCCCCAGGGTCTTCCTCCTCCTCTCCCGCCTTAGGTACCTCGACCTCAGCGGCAACGCCATCCAGGAACTCGACCCGGAAGACCTGAAGGACATCCCCGCACTGAGAACTCTGCTGTGTGCTGAGTGTGGCCTGACGAGGGTCAAGTCTCTGGTGTACAGGATGTTGCCGCTCCTAGAGACCCTAGACCTCCGCGACAACCGCATCACTTCCCTCGCCCCGGAGGAGTACATGGACCTCGACTACCTGAAGCGACTTTACCTGGATGGTAACCGGATCTTCGAGCTTAAGGATTACACCTTCAAGGGCGTGGCTCTGCAGCACCTCGGCCTGGCCAGGAACAAGATGGAGAGGATCTCGAGGATGGCCTTCGAGGACTGTTCGGTGCTGAGCATTGACTTGTCGTCCAACAGTAAGCTGCAGTACTCGTCCTTTAGGCACCTAAGTCCTGTCATCGCCCACATGCACGGACTCAACATCGCCAATACCCGCATCAGCCCCGACCACGTCAGGGAGTTACTCAAGCGAGCTTCCAGGTTGAAGAAACTTAATCTGAGTCGTTTGCATCTTAACCAACTCTTACCTAACATGTTCATCTCCCAGGCCAAGCTGGAAGAACTCAACTTGTCGAGCAACAGCCTCCGCTACGTCCCTGTCGACATCTTGCACTCCCTGCCCAGCCTGCAGTCCCTCGACCTGCGTAAAAATGAGTTCCGTGGTTTGCCAGAAATTATTCTGCGTCGTTTGGATCGCATTTATGACGTTGAACTGGACACCAACCCTTGGTCGTGTGACCAGTGCCACATCCCCTACCTTAAGATCTGGCTCAACAACTCCAAGAGCTTCAGGACAGCTTGTTACCCAGACGTGGACGCCCCCAAGTGCCTCAAGTGCCAGTCACCCATGGAGATGTACGATAAGCCTATCATCGAGATCGAGGGCTTGGAACTCCAGCCTTGTCCAGAGGGAACCTTCGACTTGGCGGCCGCCAGTGCCAGCTCGTCCAACTTCTCGCTGGTGCTGGCGGTGGTGACGGCGGCAGTGGTGATCATTCTCCTGCTGATCATCCTCGTGACCGGCATCATCATGTACAACCGTCACACCGCCTTCTACTACACACACGAGAACGACTCCAGGCACCACTTCTACGAGAACCCCGCCCTCCACTCCGACCACACTGACATCACCCTCGACGAGGACCTCGACCACCTGCCGGAGAAGGACCCGAGGTTAGACGGCCAGACGAACGCCACCCGAGATGCACCCGACACCGAAAAATCCGACAACCCATCGTCGGGAGGCAAGAAGAAACAAAACGTCGACAACAATGTGGTGGTGATTGACGAGTTGATAAGGAATAAAAATGCAAAGTCAACTCAGAACGGAAAGTCCTGAGGCTACTTTTATGATACTAACTTTGAGAGGAAAAATGTGTGATGCTTTATGAGTAACGTAGACACTGTTGCCTCCACGTCAAGTCACCACAACACCCAACAAAACGAACCAAGACATTTTTAAGTTTTCTCATAAAAAAATATATAATACAAACACTAGTATAGCCCCCCCCCCCCCCCCCCTCGTGGTTGTTTACATAAAGTGTGTGCAGGGGGAGGAAGAAGTGGCGCTGTTTACGTGTAGACAGTGAAGGGAAAGGGCCGTGTTTACCTCACCCCCCCCCCACCACGTATTCATTGTCTATTAGTGTTTTGTTTATCCATTTTGTGCATCATCATAAATAAGACATTGTATATTTGGCGGCGATGAAGCCCAAAATGATGATGATGATGATGATGATGATGATGATGATGGTGATGATGATGATGATGGTGATGATCATAATGATGGTGATGATGATGATGGTGATGATGATGATGATGATGGTGATGATGATGATGATGGTGATGATCATAATGATGATGATGATGATGATGATGATGATGATGATAGATAGAATGTTTAAAACTGCTTCATCTTCCAACCTTTCACGTATGTTGAATATGAGGCTAGAGTTGTGGTCACGTATCTCTGATGACTGACTGTGGTTATGACCCCTTTAACCCTTACCCTTTAACCCTTACCCTTAACCATTCACGTAACCCCTTAACCCCCCTTAACTCTCCCCCATCCCCCCCCTTTATAATACTTTGCAGCCTTTGTACACAGTAGACCAGAAATACAACTCATTTGTATTGTAGTTAAAACCTTTATATATAATATATATATATACATATGCGTACCTATGTATATACATATACATACATATATATATATATATGTATATACATTGTATGTGTACCAAGTCCTTTAAGGGGACGTCTTAGGCCTTTCAGATGGATTACTTACTGAATGTATCACTCTTTATAAATATATTTTTGAGGGATGTTTGAAGTTATTATTAATATGTGTAGATCTTTACTTTTAAATGAAGCAAAATGCAATATTAATAATAAAGGGAAATATATATATATATGTATACACTCTATTATAAACTGAAATTGGAAGACAAAAATTATATATTATAGGAATATAAAGCACAATGTGTCTCCTGATTGGTTCATTTCTTGTTTGTAAGCATGACGTCACGGTTGCGAGGGAAAAAAGCTCGCTTTGAGATTGGCTGATCAATGTTTATATAGATAATGTCACCAGTGTAAAGTCCTGCTTTGTGATTTGTCATAGTAGAGATGGGTGGCGTCACAGCTGTTACCTCCCTGCTTTGTGATTGGTCATAGTAGAGATGGGTGACGTCACAGTTGTTACCTCCCTGCATTTATGATTGGTTCTCAGTAGGGAGGAATGAACGTCCAACAAACTTCTCCTCGAGTTCTGATTGGTCGGTTGTCTGAAATAATAAGAAAATACCTCAAACTTGAAACAGAATCACATGGTTAGAGTTTTAATTAATACAATTAATATAAACGCAAATATTACTTATCCAGTCTTTTTTATTAAGACGAAGTGAAAAAAATATACAAATATTTTTATTATTAAATTATCAGAGGGAAAAAATAAATTATGTGCAGGATTTTTATTGCATTATCCAGAGTTGAACTAAGGTCACGAAGGCAGGTCAGAGGTCACGAAGGCAGGTCAGAGGTCACGAGAGTCAGCGTGTTTATGTCCAGCTCTTCCAAGATGGCCGTTGTGTTCTCGGCTGTAAACAACAACAACAACACTAGAATTCCTGTCATCAAATAATGAGACATAATTTGAATGTCTCTCTATTGATGAGACATTGTTTACCTCTCTGTATATGATGTGATGTTTACTGTCTCGTCATTGTAAACAATAATAAGACATTGTTTACTTTGTCTCATTATAGAAACAAATTCAATATTGTGAGTCAAATGAGATACTTTATTTTCGTCTCTAATTTTAATAACAAACTAAGATATGTATTCAGATATTAAATATAGTAAATTAATTAACACAGACATACTAAGTTAATAAACATAGATGTTGAGGTAATTAGCATAGAGATGTACTAAACATTTCACTGAGACAAAAGAAGGAATTTCACTGTTGTTGTTGAATGATTAGTTTTTGTTTTGGTAATACAATGGTCGTGCTTTACTGTACAGGCTGTAACCCAAG
>CAUDMG010003785.1:7500-157500 GCA_958450375.1 Homarus gammarus
GGTAAACACAACTCAGTGTTATTGTTGGTGATCGACAAGTTGTAGTATTTCTTCCCTGACGTAAATTATCTCCTGCTACGAGTGATGCTTCAGTTTATTGTGAGTGAGTGAGACGCCTCGAAGCTTCAGTAAACTTTAGAATGAGAGCTGTGAGGCAGGTGTGGTCACGCTGGCTCATTATTCACTAGACCTCCTGCCAGGCTGGACCACATCGCTCCTGGGGCCTACTGACTGTCTGTTGCAGCTAAGTAAGTAAACCTAATCGTGCCGCTGGAAGGTGATGGTGGTGTTGTAAGTGAAGTGATTGTGGTGGTGCTTGGGAAGTAATTGTGGTGATGGTGGTTCTGGGAAGTGATTGTAGTGGTGTTGGGGAATATACATAACCTGCGACTACATAATAACTTTGTACAGGTAATTTATTCAGGTACCGTGTGGACAAGTAGCAAGATGGTGGACCTGTCAAGACTCGGGGTCAACTCTTTTTTGGGAGTTAACTTTATATAAAATAGGTAATTTATTTAGGGTGTTTTTGTTGGGTAAATTATATATGAATGTGAAGTTTCTTGTTTAAGATACTGTGTACAGCTTAAAGACGGTGCAAAGACAGGGGCGGATCCAGGAATATCAAAAGGGGGTTCCAAGAAGTTGTGGGTTGGGGAACATGGTGAGCAAGGCAAGCCCACCCAGCTGGGAGATTTGGGGGTGCTATAAGCCCCCCCCCCCCCCCCCAGGTTTTTTTTTAATCTGATCATATGGACAATTTGAGCCATTTCGAAGCCATGTGCACTTTATATATTAGGAGATATTCTGAAGTCAATAGTAATTACTTTTTACTATACAAAAACGTCTGAGTACAATACTGTATTAAAAAAAAAGTATTGGAATTTTCTGGTGAAAAGGGGGATCCAAACCCCCAGGATTCCCCTGGATCCGCCCCTGTGGCAACCTCTTTAATTTTAGGATGGTAAGATGCCAGATAATTATAGTTTCTAGGTTAATATTCAAGGTACTGTAATAAGTTATTAGGAAATTGTAGAGTTCTTAGACAAAATTTTCCTAAAACTGTAGTTATATAATATAAACAGTTTCTGCTTACACTGGCGTCTACACACTTCAGTACAGTGGTATGTTGGTTTAGTGGCAAGATACCCACTATGGATGGCTGAGGTCTCGGATTCGACTCTCGGACTGACCAAGACGTGTTGAACAGCACGAGGCACAGAGGCAGTATTCTCAAAGGTTCGTAAGTGAAATTTGTTTAACTAAAACAATTCTTTGCTATTGTTGCAGGCACGGGAGGTGACCTGAATAAGTTTGATAGAATCATTACAGGGAATTATTGCTTACGTCTATAGTTGTAACTTACCATTGATATTAATTGGTACAATTGAAGGTATGAGGGCCGAGACTTGAGTGGATATCATAAACTAAGAATAAGAGGATAGTGGCGAGATATTAATTGGTAAAAGTGCGAGTTGGACGGCCAGGGGGATGGACTGGGAGGGATGAATGAAATAATTTTTGGTTCATGAAGATAAAACATCTATCAGCATTAGTAAATAAAAAAGAGGGCCAAAAATGCTTGTTGTTTGAAAAGTTAAGAGTAACATGTTAAATTATAAGTCGGCCTATGCTGTATTTTTGGTAAAACTTATAAAAGTGTGACTAAAAGGTATAGGTATAGGATAATTGGGATGTTCTTAAGTAAAAAATGTACCTTCAGAACAATGTCTACATTCTCACAGTATATAATAGCCCAAGTCCTTATGTACCGTACATCTAAAATCACTTAATTTAAGACCAAAGAAGAAATAGCATGATAAAATACAGTTAAGTCCTCAGGTAAATAAAATACCGTTCATTTCAGCACATGTTCATAAGTTGGACGTTCGTAAACTGGTAACTGCCTGTACATAATTCTAAATTGGTTGTAATTATTTCAAGGTTCATTGTTTTCACTATTTTTTTTTTTTACCCCAGATCGGGGGTTCCCAAACCTGGGGTCACGACCCTAAATGGGGTCGGAAGGCTCATTAGGTAGGGTCGCAAAGAGGTCATGGGGTTGGTGGGGTCGCCGGGGCCCTTTGGGTCTGCCAGTGAAATTATTTGGGGTTGCACTGGATAGTTGACAACACTGGATGGGGTCGTGCTAGAAAAAGCTTGGGAACCCCTGCCCCAGATCCATAATACTGAACCACCTTGTTAACATTACACATACTGTACAGCACTTGATCATACCGGTGTTAGGTGAAATTTACACCTCAAAAAATTTCTGCCGCCAGTGCTATACTTCACATGCACCGTCAAGCGCAGAACCAGAAAACATCTGTCTGTACATCTCGACACATGCCACGAGGCCCATGAAAAAACTACCAGGATTATAGAATATCCTCCAACTCTTAGCTCAAAATATTGACTAAGTGGTGGCAGGTGATTTTAGTTATTGTTGGTTGATTACATATAGGTATATGGGTATGCAGCTTAAAATAAGGAGGATATTGTAAGCTGTCACTTGCATTTTCCTCCATTTTATTGATATTGTCGGTAAGTATGTGCCTCCCACTCGCCTAATCTCTGGGTTATTTGTTTACCCATGACACCCTCATTTTGCACGTCATTTCTGTATTAGATTGAGTTTTGTCATAAAATTTGGTAAGAATTGTCTACTATTTAGGCCATCTATCTGTATCTAGGCCATTTGATAGACCTATGACAGAAGGTGTATCAATTATCAGAAATAAAAGGGTTCAGTACTTAGTTATCACTAAAAAGGACCATTTATTATTTTATCTTCACGTGACATTCTTCATCTGATTATAAATATATTATTTGGCATATTGATAATTGGAACAATCATTTGGTGGTAACATGTTTTTAATTTCATTACTCAAGTCTTTCTAATACCAGTACCTATAATGTACCTACAAAGAACAATAAATTGAATCAATAAGTTGAATAAATCTTGAGTTGAACCTAAATGTACTGTTCAGTTAATATAAATATGAATAATAAATTAGTTGATAGGGGCAATGTAGGAGACTGCACTGGAGTTCGGTCTTGATTACTGTACATTAAAATATGTAGGTTTATAACAAATGTTATTTTATTGCAGGAGAGATCATGGTGCTCAAGGACACCTGCCTACACCTTCAACAGATAGTCAACATGAGGAATTATTTAGACTCTTATCCCCAAGGTAGAAAGGAATGGACTCTGAGAGGCTGCAGCTAATTATATTATTGAAGGTAAGTAAAACAGATTTCTAATACAGTATTATTTTTTATTATACTCCTACTACTCCAGAAGTTAGTGTCTCGTAAATGATGTATTAAAGTTGAATATGTATATGTATCCAGGTACAAGAAGTAATGATATGAGATAATGCACAGAGTTCAAATTATAATGAATTGTTTCTTCAATAACTTACTAAAACGGTTTATTAAACTAATGACAAGTTTGGCTATATAAGTTTAGGTGCTGAATATTTATTACTACATACAAACAGGTTAAAGATAAGGATAGATTAATAGGGTAATGTAAAGTTTATCCATAGTTCCATACATGAACTATGGATAAAGTTGAACATTTTAATGTGAAAACTTATCCAGTTTTAGGTTTCAATTTCCAAAGAATGTCTTCTTGTAAGGCTATACCGAGCAAGAGAGTTGGGCTGCCAAAACCTGATAGTTAATATATAATTTACTTTACATGCCTTTGTTGATTTTCAATATAGTTATCTGGTCAAGTAAACCTTCCTAGCACTTCATTATAAGAATGTTCCTCAAAGTTTACATTAACCTGTAAATTGATCCTTGTCTTTAACCTGTTTGTGTGGCTTTTACATTTTGGTGAATAAATGTGTACAGTACAGTATTACTGTATAATGGCATGAAGATTCATTTATTATAAATTACAGTACTGTACAGTATTGATTAATTTGTTAAATATTAAAAGATATTGAATAGAATGTAAAAAAAAAAAAGGATCATGCATATACTGTAGATCAAGTCTGGGACCCTTGGGTTAAAAAGACCAAACTAATTAAGAGGTTTTTATAGTTTCCTGGACCTAGACCTGACCAACACGGGTACAGTCTAGAGCAAGAATTTGCCCGATATGTTCACAGTTAATAAAACTAACACTGTAAGGCCTTGGTTATGTGTAGACTCTGATGATTAATGACAATAGGCAATTTAATTTACCTTGGTTTAAAGTTGTAATTTAAAAGTGAGAAAAAAAATTGGATAACTTTACATGTATTGCAATAGGGTTTAACATAAATATTATATATATAGTATATATTTTTTTAAAGTTAATTTATTTTCCAGATAGGTGTGGGGCAGTGCAAGACCATGGAATAATGTTTGACCTTGGTTGGTGAAACACTTCATGCTCAGGTGAGAATAATTGTTGTTGTTAATTATTTTATATTCTTAGGAAATGTACAAGCTCTTTACACGAACTGCACCTTTCTGTTGAAGTTATAGCATATTGAGGTTTTTAAACAGTGCTATAGATCATTCAGAAGTGGAGATATGAGAATGGTGTTTGAATAGGTACAGAAACAGTGGTGGCATTGTCCCATATCCTGTTGAAGCTGTAGTTAGATGCTCATTTTACGAGTTCTCAGTGCAGAAAGGCAACCAGTATACGGTACTGTATATACCCTATATATTTTGGCACAGTATTTATTTAATTGTGGTGGCTTTACCAAAGCTTTTATCTTCCTTCTAGTCTGAGTAAATATTTGCCCCAAGTCTGTAGCTGTTGAAGGAATAGAATTACTGTACTACACACAGGGTGTTTAGGTTGTTTTACAAAAGTTATTGGTTAAGACAGTGTTAATTATTTCAGGTTGTTGCCATTGACATTTATGAACTACAGTAAAGAAGTTAGCCAGCGAAGGGGACGACTGTGGCAGAGATGACAGGTTTTGGATGTCTGCAGCCCTCAAAGCCATGAAGAGGAATTTGTAATATTAGAGCAATTTATAAATAAGCTGTAACTTCAATATCCTATAAATTTGACAATTATCTTGTGCTATGAAGGTATACAAATGCATTAAAGTTGTCAGTGACCATTTATAGTATTCATAAAGTAATGAAATGTTTTATGTACAGTAGTTCATAATAACTGGGTCAAATTTAGTAATGTAATGGTTAGATGATAATCAAACAGGAAGTGATGGGTAAATGTTCTTGTAGTTAGTAATGTACTGTAGCAGTTCTATGTGCAAAATAAAACTTTTTCAACACTATTGATAGATTTTCCTCAACACTCCATCATTTTCCCATCAGTGTCTGGAAGTTACAAATCTGTGTTAAAGTAAAGAAAGTATACAATGAGCAGTTAATGTTATATATGACCACATACCAAGTAGTTACCCTTGCCTGTACACAGTAATGCAACTAAAATTCTTAAAGGCTATATCTAATATTGAAGAAAGTTGTGGTAAAAGGATAGTTAGTAAATTATTCTTAAGAAGGTATGTTGACCTGGTTATGTCAGACTTTCTTTTCTTTAACACTAATATATTACAATAACATAATACAGGGAGTCTGGCACAAATTAAGGTCATGTTTCAGTGGTTTTTATTTCAGATTAACCAATAAATATAACTAACCTGACTGGCTAGGAACCTAATCAGCCTCTTTACATCAATTTATATGGGAAAAACTGCTGCATTGTTCATATTATAATAGTTACATGTATGGATTATTAGGAGCGGAAACCATAAGAATAATGAGGACTCCATGCACACTTTAATAGTACACGATAATATACATTAATTAAATTTTACCCAATGTGGAGTAGAGAAGTTGGCAAAGATGTTCTTAGTTTCTGATGCTTACATTCCCACACAAAATAATAACTCTGCAATAATTAAGACAGACAGTGAAGTTTACAAACCAACAAAATGTGACAAAAATCAACTATTATGAGAACACTACAGACACCATACAAAATAAGATAAAGAACAATACGTCGTCTCATTACATTTGATACACAGAAGCCATCAGTCATTGATAATAACACTCACAACAAATGAAAATGTTTAGTGCCTTTAAATCACAATGTGGAAGGTTCCTGCCCCAGACTGCAACCAAATTTATTGCACAGTAGTTTTACTTTACTCCTTCTTCACCACTGGTCAGCTCTCTAGCTAGTTGGGTGATTGTGGTCAGTCATATCTCAGTTACACACTACAGTATTGATCAGTGGAATATACTTAAGGAATATTGTTATGAAGGCAGTTATTTGGGTGATTGGTCAGTCATATCTCTGTTACACACTACTGATCAGAGGAATATTGTTATGAAGGCAGTGTCAGTGCCTCCCTAAAGCACTTCTTGGTGACCACTGACAATGCCACCATCAGCTGCTATATCTTAAATCTACAACTGACTCCTAGCCTGCACTCACTCATCAACAGTACAGTGTAGAACTAAATTACATTCTCATAAGTACATGCAACTCGGGCAGTGAATAAGTGTATTGGTAATGACAAAAAAAAAAAAAAAACTCATTGTAATAAAATCAGATCCATCAACAACACTCACCCCCTGCTAAACACCACCCCTAAAGCCTTTTCCCATCCACACACTGCATCCTGGGGGGAATTTGACCAACACTTCCATAGACACTGGCTTACAGTTTTAATGTCAACATATACAGGGTGTTAGGAAAGTCCCTGTACACCTGTAATAATTAACAATACAGTAGTTGTTCCTTGTTATACAGGGCGTCTTCGCTTAATGTCGGGGTTACATTCCTGAAAATGCGACTTTATGCGAACCAACGTTAAGCTGATCAATTTTCCCAATAAGAAAGATAAAATAATGGAGTTACGTTTCCCAGCTTCCCTTTGCCCCATGAAAAAAGTTGCATATACAGAAAATCATTGCCATTTCTATTGAAAATAGTACAGTGGTCCCTCGGTTAACGAACACAATTCGTTCCAGAAGGTCGTTCGTTAACCGAGACCATTGTTTCAATGGGAATCTGGGTAATTGGTTCCAGCTCACTGAAAATTACATACAAACTAAAAATAAATGCAGTGAAGTACACTCATTTTGAGGTGTGCATGTAGAAGGCTCTTGGTTGATGATGATGGGAACTAGAATGGGGGTGGAGGAGAAGGGCATTGGGGTAGAAGAGAAGTCACCCCATGCTGCCATTTCACTCATAAAATCTTAGTTCACTTGGTGTAATTCAAGATTATTTTCTTTAAATCAACACTGCACTGCATTATATATTGTCAATATGTAAAATAAACTTCAGAATGACCAGTAATTGTACTGTAAAACCGTAAAAATAGTTTATGTTCAAGAGAGTCTCAAGTAAGAAGCTTCCTCCACTGAGCAGGGACACACACTGATGCCATTTTGGGTGTGTTGAGTGGCCCTAAAACCGAATACTATATTGGCAGACTAATACTACAGCTGGTGAGCAGGCGGAAAAATTCGTAAGGAATTCTTTAACCGAAATTTTTTCGTTAACCGAAGCGAAGAATCTTATGGAAGGTAATTCGTTAACCGAGATTTCGTTAACTGAGACATTAGTTAAGCGAGGGATCACTGTATATAGAACTACAGTACCGGTACTGTACTAAGTTTGTATTGGTACTCACAGATGGGCAGAGGTGGTAGAGCGAGTGTGGTGGGTAATGGAGCGGAGGAGGGTGGTGAGTCACAGACTCTGTGGCTGGCTCTGACTGGGGTTCCTCCGCCGTTGCTTACTCCTCCACCGTTGTTGGCGGGAATGTTTTGGCAGCAACCGTATCTCAACTGGCAGCTTCACCAGTCATCTTTATGTTGTGGAAGATATCGACACTTAAATCGTTGAAACCAGCCTCGGCTGGCCATAAAGGTCTCTTCCTTCATCCTCTGTTTCCTTCAAGTCGTCAAACAAGGATCTGGCCTTATGGTGGATAACCATAAGGCTCACAGGGGCATTGCGTTGATTCTGGTCCTCCATCCACATTGCCAGCATCTATTCCACCTTCTCTATCACAGTGCTTCTAGTACGAGTCGTCTTAGTAGCACTGGAAGAAGAACCACTTTCAGCACTAACCTTAATCTTGTCAGCGTTTGTCGGGACAGTACGCACAGTTGTGGGGGTTAGACCAAGCACAGCGGCTATGTCCACAGCACGTTCCCCTTTTTTAAATCAGGTTAATACATCCATTATAGTAGCAAGGGTAATGGTCTTAGGTTGCCTCTTCACTACACTAGCATCAGTAGCACTTGCTGGGTGTGTGGGAGCCATTTCAAATGGTTACAGTAGTTTTAGAGCAAAGGCACTTAAGCAAACACAAATGATGTGAAGTCATAACAGAGACTGGCTTGGGATGCTGTGACGTTCCGCGAGAGAGCGTAGCGCGGCCATTCAAGAGAAGGTGATGCGCCATAGAAAGTAGTCCGTGATGACGCAAAACGACGTAGTATTGGATCACCGGGATGTTAAACGAATTTTTGGTCTCTAAAATTCAGCGACGTAGTACCAAAACAACGTTAAGCGGGACGACGTTAAGCGATGGCTTCCTGTACACGTATTCCTTATTCTACTTACAGTAAATATTGGGAGTGGTATCCACTAACAATATTTACTGTGATTATTCCAAATATTTACTGTAACTAGAACAAGGTAAATAACTTTTTATATTATTATTATTATTATTGCAGGTGCACAGGGGCTTTTCTAACACCCTGTACATCTACAAGGACCATAATGCCAACGATGAGAGTAAACCTTACAGTGGTTACTCCACCATGACAAGAGTTCCTCAACCATAAATGAAGATCACTAAAGCAGCATCATTGAGACCTGCAACCATCTGGACCCAAAACACATATATATATATATATATATATATATATATATATATATATATATATATACACACACACACACCACAACAGCATTTATGTGTATGGGTAACCACCACCTGCCATCCACCCCTCAACGTCGCACAGGTGGTTGATAAGGCCTTTGACACAATGGATCATGATATACGATGAGAAAAACTGCAGGTTCCTGGCACTAAACTGAGGACGCTGTCCTTTTAGTGTCGGGTACAGATCCAAAGGCTACAGCTAACAAATTATCATGTGAACTAGACGTTTATTATAGATCATTTAATAAATTAAAGTACTGTAATGCTATGTTATTTTTTTTTATTGAAATATTAAATGTCTTGACCAATGTGTGTGGGACCATTCACTTAACACTCATACAGTATCACTAGGACTGTTCATCACGGTATTCTGCCTTAACACATCTAAATAAAAGCCAAAAGTAAATTATTCAAAACATGATGGTCAGGTTTATTCTAGATATGAATGCAAGAAATCATATTGCCCATGAAGTCCTGCAGAATGTTAAGTGTGAAGCAGTCAAGGCTAAATCATGTTTGGTTATATGACAGCAAGAGAAACATCAGTAAAGTTCTCTCTCTGAGGTTGTGTTTCCTTTGCTTCCACATTTGTCTGGATGACTCTTATTCATAAATCTAGGTTTGGGGGTTTTCAACAGGCTGTGTCCAGAGTATCTTACTGGCAGGGCGCTAGGGGAAGTCCACACAACTTTATGGTACCTGGTTAACAAGTCCAGTGATTGTAGGACTTCTTGCTTTCACGTCAAGAATGAACCTTACCATTTTGTTTTGATTAATTTGTAGCTTCTGTGTTAAGGCAGAATACCATGGCGAGCATGGGATAGTCCAGTGACATTGTGTGAGCACCAAGCAAAGGGTCCTATGGGCATTCTAAATATGTTGATTGTATACCTGTACTGCCTATAGGTAAACTGATTGTATATATACCTGTATTGTCCAGGTACTTTGATTGTAAACCTGCTTGCTCTATGTTCATTGTATACCTGCAATGTCTATGTACATGCTCAACTGTGTAATACTCTGACAGTTCTCCAGTAACTTTACAAAACTTTCCTTTAGAAGAAAACTTATTTCTCACCACAAGAATATACAAAACTAGGTGTTCAAATTACAACCTTCTACAATTTTTAATTTTGAAACTTGTCCACGTTTATGTTGAGTAAATTATTTCCCGTCACAAAAAGTTTATTAGATGGCTGGTAAGAGACATAGAGAGTATTACCCTGCAGTAGCTACAGTATACAATCAACTGTACTCTTGTATAATGATATCAATGAATAAATATCTACCTTGCTACTCATTTTAGTACCTACGAGTGCTATATATAGTGTTTATATTTCTTCTACATAAACAGACACCTACAGTACTTTACTGAATTAGTCAGGCATTTAAACTTTTTAAAGACCACAATATAATTAAGTCTTCTGGCTTCTTGTCTTACCCTCGTAACTCTATTATATTATCTACTATTTAACAAACACTTAATTGTATCTGTAGTTCATACCTAGGATGTATTTTTATTGTACATGTGATGAATTCTTAATAAAATAAACCAACCGATATAGTGTCTCTTTAAAAGCTTCCTGTGACGTCATAAGTAGATAAAGGGACTACCAGCATAAAATATTCTTAGCGACTACCAGCTTAAAAGTGTTGTTGTTAATAATAATAATAAATATACGAGCGTTTTTAATATTATAATACTACCAAAAGCTGTTAATAAATAAATCACTTGATATATATAATAAAACTCGCATTAAAGAATCAATACAACTCAATTACGTCTTGGTTTATTATTCCAATGCTGATGTTTCCTTATAAATCGATCTGTTTTTACCAATACCTTAAGATAAAAATATATAATGGGGGTTAATAGTACAGCGCTAACCTGCATATGACACCAATATGTTACACGTTTGAGAAGGGTGTTAGCCAGTGTGACCCTCAGGTTTCGTGGTCTCCGGTTCCTCCTGTATCAACACTGTAGAGACCAACTGCTGCTAGAACACTGATAAGGGCTAGGATTAAAGAAAGACTACAAATAAGAGTATCGGGCCTACAGTCAAGCTAGGATACCGTTTGTGTTTGCAGTAGGTGTTTACGTTAAATTGCCCTGAAAAACGGTCACCCGTTTCCATTTGCATGCAGCTGTCATTGTGTTGGTGAGGACAGGACAGGAAAGATGGGTCCTAGTTCACCGAAGCTACGAGCCTTATATGAACAGGATGGGTTGTAATTAAACATCCTGGGTTTGTATTAGAAAACACAGATTGCTGTTGAAGCGGACCACATATACTGTAAAACACCTAGAGTAAACTTGGATGATGAAAAGTTCAAACAATTCTCACTCCGAAAAAGTTTCCCCTCACAGTTTTCTGGACTTGTGGCTTCTTCAACCTTGAACTGTGACCCCTTCTGGGGCGGGCTTCCACCAGCTCCAGGTATGGACACTCGACTGAGTACTGTGAGTAGTGCCCCTTGAGAGGCTTACACCTCAACTAGGTCCTCCCTGCCTGTGCTACCGTGTACTTGTCGGGTGAATGGAATCCAAGCTTAATAGGATGCACCTCATGGTTCAGTTTCTAATCAAAGTGAAATTCTCACTTACGAGTGAGATGAAATTTACAAGAAAATTATATGAATTTTGTTGACATTATACAACACAGTATGTTGAAGTGCGTGGCGTCACAAACAAGACGGGTACATGATTGGTTGAACAACTTGTACCATACTTTAATCCTCCAGGTCATTAAGATTGTCATACTATTTTTAACATCTAAATAATTTACCTTTGCAATGAGTTAAGTAGCTCTGGAACAAAGTAGGTAAAACCTGAAGAAATGGGAGACTAATAATTATTATTATGACATCGGTGTTAAACCGGAGAAAATAGTTTCGATAACGCTATCTGACGTCAATCCTTATTTACGGCTCACAAAAGATTTTCATTTGACTTACTAGTATCAAGAAAAATAAATAAGAGGACTACTTTATAAATAAAATTTAATATATTTTGAATAATTTTTGGGATTTTTATGTTAAAATTTACCAGAGATTGAGTAATTTATAAGTTAATCGTCTCTAACTCGTGTAAGACTCCAGTACGTGACCCGGGAGTAAGGTTGGATGAATCATCTGGTAACTGAGGGGGTGATGACAGTAGGGTAATGTTTTATGCTCTGGCCAAGGTAAAACCCACTAAGGAGTCCACTACAGCTATGTCACCCCAGAACCATGAGCAAGTCGTGTCTCAAGCAGTTGCCAACAGGGTCAGTAATACAATATAGTTCTTAACATTGATGTGAATAAACCAATAAACCGAGAATGACTTTAGTTAGGTATTTCACTTGCATCAGGACAGGAAAGATGATGTTATATTCCATGTTTGTTTTAATCTATATCATTATTATTTATCTGAGTTTATGGTGTTTTTATATTATATTTTAGTGTTTTGTATCGACCTAAACCATATGTAGGTGGAGGGAGGAGGTGGCTGTGGGTTAAATGGTTGAAACATCTCTGGGAAATTTGTGTCGTGATGGATAGTTAATTCTTATCGTCTTTATATGATATACAAAGTGTATTTACATTATTTTATAAAGTACAATAAATGGGAAATAAATTGGGTAAATATTCGTTTAATGGCTGTGGCTTCTGTTCAAACCTAATCTAACCTAACCAAGCCTAACCTAACCAAGCCTAACCTAACCAAGCCTAACCTAACACCTAGAAAAAATAATAAGAAAATCTTGCCACAGTCATTCAACAAATATTAACCATACGTGTTGTCTTGGATTGTCCTTTGTTGAATTTAATTGACTTTATCTGTGGTTATGGTCTACCCTCTACTCATGCTGATCCCTTGATAACTTGTATGTCAGTATAATGTGTAATACAAATACTTTGGGTAAATTTTATCCTTTCAGTCATGTACCTATTTGGAAGTAGGTAAGAATTATACAGAACACTTCCAAAACCATAGGAAAAACATAATTTAGCTTAAGTTAATTTGAAATTATGTTTTTCCGGTGTTTTTTTGTGTGTTTTAAACGATTCTGACTTACTTCCAAATAGGTGGATGACTGAAACGATCATTTTAAATTTTCTTGCTGTTAATTAAGTATATGTACATGTAATAACAACAAAGTAGCCATGTAAATAAGTCTTGTCCTGCTCCCTGTGTTAACTGATTGTGCTTCATGTGAATTTGTGTAAGCATTGTCTTTAGTTGTGATGAGATTTGATGCTTTTTCTCCATTTGATCTGTGTATTGGCTCATCAGTTGTGTCGTCAAGGTAACTGTCTGTGTGGTTGAATTTTTCAGTATCAAAATGCTGAGAAAACGAAGATGGATGTCTTAACCGCTCTACACAACTATCGAGGACTATCACCCAAGCTCGACAAATTTGGTAAGCTGCCAAAGACGTCACACGCCAGAACATCGTGAACGTCATTGTCCATTACTGTTCAAGACATTAGATTTGGACATAATAATTGTAAAAATATTGTGCATAATACAATATTAAATAAAGTTTACACAACAGAGTTACACAACAAAGGGAATTTTCATGTTAAAATTTTCAGATTGACCATAATTTACTCCATGGGGTCCAAATATATGTTCACACTCATTCTAACTTGTAATTATTTTTATCTTCTTTAGCAATACTACAGGTATATTGACATATACATTTTGGGAGCAGGGCCGGATTAAGCTTAATAGGGGCCTGAGGCACAGATCAACTTGGGGCCCCCTTCCCTCAAGGTATATATATATATAGCAAGAACAAAATATACCAAAATTTATCAATGATTTCATCAATATTAAGCTTCTGCAAAATAACACATTCAGTGTTCATAAGAGACAGAAAATTGAGACGTTGCTAGGACATCGTTGAACGAAGTTCATGTTTTATACGCTTCAACTTCGAGAATGTTTGGATTTGGGGGCCCCTTAGAGTCAGGGGGCCTGAGGTCAGTGCCTCAAGTGCCTCATGGTTAATCCGGCACTGTTTGGGAGCCTGAAATTGAGTAGAAGATTTGCTGGCTCTTGGTAAGGCACCTGAATGTAGCAGGTCTTGACTTATTGTCCAAGTGAGCCACGGTCACATCTCTCGACCTTGAAAATCATAGTAGCTACCACAAACTGTGTACAGTACAGTAGTCTGAATCATATAGTGGGAGTTTATTTTATTTTTGTTATTTTGTTGTACTCATGGTATATTATGACCTAATAGTTCTTACTCTCTGGGTCATCATAGTTTGCTCAGAAATATAATCTCATGTTTATTATTTTATGTTGAGATAAAGCTGTAATGAATTGTCAGACTAAATGGGCAGATTAATGCATTTTAAATAAGCATTTTGAAGGCACTGATGTACAGTACTTGGATTTGTGTTTGAGGATTTGTTCTTGTATTAATTAATCTTGTTTCTAGCATTAATTGTGAAAGAACTTCATGAAATAATGTCAGTAACTATGAAGGTTACCCAATTTTACCTCTATTTTTAGTTTTTAATGATGGCAGCGATCGAGAGTTGTTGAACCTAGATGGGACGATCCCAGTACGTTACAAAGGTGAGGCAGCGTGTCAGCCAAGTCACTGGTGCTCACGTGGCTTGAGATTTGGCAGTGTACCATCCCGGGTTTGAGAACTAAAACTTTGCTTCCTGTGAAAGAGAAAAAAAACATTACCTGGTTGTGTAGCTTTATACAAGGTGTGTGGTCATGTCCAAACATCTCAAGCCTCAAGATGGGCTGTCATCTTGTAAGTGGTTCATCTGCATCATTTCAAGGAAACATAAAACATATTTTTGTGTAGATACTTGCTCATGGATTTCTAAATTAGTTTTGATGTGTTTCCTTCAAATGATGCCTTTAGTTTCATAGATAAAGTACTGTATGTTTTGGTAACTAGAAGTACCAACTGTTACACTTCACAGCTTGTTCATTTAAGTTGTGCCAAAATAAAACATTCAGTACTTTGTGGATTAGCAGAGTTCAAAGACAGCTGAGAGCACTTAGAATGTTATTAATCTCAGTGTTGGATGTCTTCAAGCTTATTGCAATTGGCAGCTTACTGTTTGGTACCGTTTGACAGACATTCTAAGCACTCTTACGTCACTGAACAAAGCATTGTGTGTCCTGGCATTGCCAACTCAACCCTCACTGTATTTTTTTCTTTTTCTTTGCAAGTATTCCGCAGTGGCACTTCACGCTACTTACTGTGTCTTGAAGGCACGATACCTGTTACGTATAAAGGTATGGTGTGGGGTGTGGCTGTTTACTTAACTTGAGGCAAGCAATAATGAGCAGTACTGGTCATATTTAGAGTCCATATAGACAGTCCCCTCTGGAGTCATCAACTAGATTTATAAAAAAGATCCGAGAGCAGTCAAAATATCACTAGTTTCTGGGGCACCTTTTGTGGCACTAAGGGTACATCTTGTTGTTCAAAATTCTTGGAGATGGTAATATTGAGAGCTGCATGGGTTCCTCCCTTCCTCTGTCATTTCCCCACAATGCTACTGCACTCCTGCACCATTGATGATGGTCCTTGCCACTACCTCATCATCTTGGCACTTTGATGTGATTAAATCCTTGAATCACTGCATGTGTAAACAAACTATTAATTGCAATATGTGTGGAAAATCCCCCTCAGTCAGTATAACATGTTAGCTACAGTGACCCTGACCTTTGACTTAAGGAAATGAAATGCAAATTTTTAGTGATAAATTTTTCTTAATACATATTATGAAAATGTTGTGTAGTGTGGAAACTGAGACTTGTCGACAGTGGCTAGAGATGTTAGCTGTTAAGACACTTATAGAGTATAGTACTGTTGTGGACATCAAGACAATGACTACAGAGGTAATGCCTTTCAGTCTCAAGCAATTCATCCAAATTTTAAAGACCAGTTGAGTTAATAACCTTTAAGTTAATACAGTTCAGTTCAGCCACAGACAAACCTAAACAACATAGGTGAAGATAATACTTCTTAAGCCAAAACTGACCAAGGGAGAAAAACATTACCATATAGGTTTTGACCTCTCTTAGTAAGTTAATTATAACTAAAATAAAGTTACTTGTACTGTAAAGTATTTGGTTCTCCCTAAATAAAACAAACATGAAATATAACTAATGTAACACTTCATCTGACAAAAAAATAGATGGCTCATGAAAAATAATGTCATAAAAATAAAAGACCTGTAAAAAGTTCCATTATCTGTGTATGGGTGAGAGAAGAAGAGACAGTGTGTATCTTAAACACACGGTCATCTCCTCTCCGTCTTCTTTTCAGCTCAGGAATAAAACTTCCAAACAGAATACAGTTTTGTAGATACAGTACAATATAAACACATCATATAACTACCAGATGTAAAGTGGCAACCTCTGGTGGGTCAAGGGAACTGTACATGCAGGTGAAGTTGTCATGTTTGTTCACAACTCTAAATATACAGCCACAGTCAAATGAAGATCAGAATACACCCATAAACCTTCACCCAAAATACACCAGAGTAACTAAGGTACTGTCGTGCTACTCTGCATACAGTACAATAAATGTCTCAAGTCTAAGTGGAAATTAAAAATACCCCCCTGTAATTGTATTGACTATATGTAGAGGTGTGAAAATAGTTGAGACTCAGACCAGCTTATGAGTGATTAGTTCTAAGGATACCATAGTACCAGACCCCTCATGACTGAAAAAGATTGTGAGTTGTCCAAATTATACTGGATGGTGAGGGTGAATTTTGAAGCTGCTGGTGGCTGGCTTCATGGCTTCAGACAATATCTTTGATTACATCTATAGATTTATGATTGATTTTATCTGATTTTATGAGCTGTTACATTCCATACATAACTGCAGGGAGGGAAAAGGGGTTATTTAAATCTTGCAGAACTCCATTATTTTGCTATGCTTGTAGTCCTAGGCAGTGTGAATGGTTGGATGGTCACTGTAGGAGCCATAGGAATAGGGTTGTGTTTTATGACATTGGGCGGTGATTAATAATGTCTGCGATACGTGCATTTTGCTCATCACCGCCAAAGACATCTTATATTAATAGCTGATGTCGGGTACAATTGTTAACCCCCTTTGGCTAACATCAGACGACTTTATTCAGTAGATGGTGGACCCTGTACACAAGTGTTTCAAGAGTTCTTTCTCTGCTTTGTATGAGACGCACGCGTACCTTAGATCTTACGCACCGTCGGTATATAAGTTTTCTTTTTATTTCTTTCCTACTGTGGCACTGGAGGTTAGAAATCAAAGGCAGTGCAGACTCGCCTTTTATATGATCATTTGTTCTCTATTACTGCTGGAACATCTGTGGGATTCCTTAAGATTTGGCATTCCGGCTTATTTCACATGATGATTAAACACTAACGCTAAAGCAACAGGTCCTAATCCTTCCAGGTAGCATTAGGATGTTTAATCGTCATGAAGAAATATCTTCTGGTAATCCCTTCAGGTGCTGTGAAGAGAGCAAATGTAGCTTGGGTCTTTGTTGCTCTTGTTTCTGACCATCCTAGTATCAGAGTTAGTAATATAAATTTGAAGAACAGGTCATTTTGAATCTTAAAAAGATTAGCAGTCCCAGCTTATTTACTCCGATGATTAAACATTAAGTTTCCTGTTCTATGTGCTTCATGGGGAATAACAGCATTCACCTCTTGCCCCAAGTGTCCCTGTTTTGATCACAGGGCACTACCCAACGCAGTTCGGGTAGTGAAGGTGGTCGAGTGCAGTACCGGCCATGTTGCCTCCTTGTGTACCAAAGGCTAAGTATACAGTGTGTCCCTAATGGGCAGTCATATTTATGAAACCCACTTTCATTTTTCATGTAAGGTTCAGTTAGGTTATGTTGGTTGAACTTTATGATAGATTATTTAAATAAAGTTTAAGTTTAGTAGAAGAGTGAATGGAAGTGGAAGTCTTGTAGGTGGATCAACCGAGTAAGCAAATGGTTTATGTATGAAGCATTTAAGCAGTGGAAGTTGTCATTGACTTTAGTTCTTTCAGCAGTAGTAGTAGTAATGATTATAGTTGAGTTTTCCATGAGCTTTAATGTTCTTATTCCACCCTAAGTAGTTAGGAGTGTGGTAAACATAATACAAGAACGACTGTCAAGTTGATCGTACTACAGATTGACCATTTTTACTTTCTTTATTTTTGTATAATTTATGAATTTGTTTAATTTGTGTTATAAACATTTAATTAAAACATAGGAATATTTTTTACTTTTTCATGTATAATTTGCAGGTTATGACTTTACCAGACACGGACCACTTAAGTGGGGAGAAGATCTGAACTGCAATCCCAGTGTGTAGTTACTCTAATGATGCAATACTCCGTGAAAAGAAGAAGTTTTAGCGTTATCACCAGTATCACTTGTTAATACACACACAAGTTTCAGAATATCATAGTTTTTCTTTTTTCTGTTGAGGCACATGGTCATTGAGGCTATCCTTCTAGAGTCAAGCACCACACCTCTCAGGGTTTGATGTGTTGCATGCAAGCACCAATATTCTTCCTACTTGTTAAGGATGGAGACTATAATATGATAAACGTTTGGTGTGAAAATGCCTCTTCCTTTCTCATAGTAGAATTAAGCTTACTTCTTCAGTAATGTTGTTCACTCGATGATGACCACGTTCTGTGTTGTGTCTTATAAAAAACATCAAATTGGTTTTAGTTAGCAATGTGTCAGTTAGGTTTAATATGTAGCTGAGGTATTATTCACCTTCAAATTATCAGCAACTTGTTTGGTGTGGGTGCTGAAACACAGATCACCTCAAATGCCATGGCAGCCGGTAAAATACACTGGCCGTCAGGTTGTTATGAAATGTGTCGATTAATTTATCTCATATAAAGGAAATGCCTTATACAGTGCTGTACAGTCCTTCCTGGAGGAACCTTCCCTTGGCCACCTGTGCCTCCCTACCAAATTTCAACTCTACTCTCAAAATTGTGGGAGTGAGTAAAGAACACACACACACACACATAGAATGTATTTTATATTCAGTGATTAGATGGCCAAGGTGTCTTGCAGGGGGATGGGTTGTTGTGGATTGCACAATACATTCATGTAATTTCTTCTGGCAATAGACATTTGCTCATTATAGCAAAAGACTTGACTTGACAGTGGACAAGTGAAAACTGGACTGTTCCATTACTGTACTCATGATTGGCAGTGGACAATGTTATATGCAAAAATGAAACCCCAGCAAAGAATTTTTTTTTTCAGTGTGTGTGATATATTTGTCTTGTAGCAAATAAATATTATATTTTTAAAAGTACAGGATTATATAATGAAAACCAATAGTGATGTAGCAGGACATCTCGACTTATAATATACAGTATTCCACCAACTTAATGCCCCAGTTTTTTAGCATATTTGACCATTCAGTATTAGTCTTCTGAGCACAATATCTGGAACCAAAATGTTGCTGGATATTGAGGAGTAATGTAAACCACTTACTCTGGAAATAAGTCTTTTATTCACTGTACAGTACATGTACTTACAAATTTCTAACTGAAATAGGAGGATGATGGGTGAAGTACGATGTTGGAATGCGAGGCGGGATTGTGTTGACCCTGTGCATCAGTGTAGAAGGCTTGAGAAATAGCTTTAATGATAGGAATGGTAAAGCAGCTACAATCAAAAATATTATTACCCCAGACACTAAGAATAAAATAAATCATATGGAAATTTGAATAGCACTTTGATTAATTTGTGTACAAAAACTTTCAAAATGATAAGATATATTGAGTGAATATTTATAACCTGTGTTTGATACACATAAAGTGGAACACATTGTACAGTGTAGCATATTAATGGGTGAGAGGCAGTAGGGTGTTCTCAGTCAGTCTTTCACAGTTTTTGTTTTAAGAAATTCGGACTTTTATGTACCATTTTGCCACATTGGTCCCCAGAGGTTCAAATCCCCGCTGGGCAATGTTAATAGGCTTTTACTCTGAGTACTTTTGGGTGCCGCCTTACATTGCTATTCCATCAGCTAGTACGAATGCTCTGCTTGACGTAAAGTATATACGGGTACGTAATTGGCTTTTGGAGTATAACGGGTGCACACATAATGCTTTAATGCTTAAGGGGTCAAATGTAATGTATTAAAATTACTTGTTTTTTTTTTTGAACAAGCAAGATCAGTGCTGCTGTGATAGTACACTGTAGTGTATCTTTGACTAGCAGTCTATAAAACTCTAGATATGAATACTGTGTTGTGTGTTTGCTAGTGCTCTTGAAATTGTTTAACAAGGAAGAGTCATTTCTGTGACTCGTCGGTGCCATATTGTGACTATTATAGATGCAATGGAGGCCAAGTTTTTTGTCGTGTTATTTTTGTCAGTCATTAATGGAATGCCATAGTTCAGCTAGTGAGGTTTGGGGCTCTTGGAATTCCTTTTGTTTTGGTTTTGTGTTTTGGTTTTTTCTTGAGCTTGAGTCTGTCGGTGTGGATAGCGTCACCAACTTCAACTGTTGCTTCTCTGCTAGAATTACTTGCTACATGCTTCTGCTTTAACCACCACCACCTTATTTTGACTGCTAAAGCCAGTGAGGACTTTTGTGTTATACTGTAAACCTAATTCAGTATGGGTAAATTTGCTTTGCTACAGCTAACAGTGTTTAAAGCATGCCTTATGTTAAGTTCCTTTTGTTTACAGTTGTTTTGGATTGTAAATATAAACAGTCTTTTGTTTTTTCATTTGAATGCATTGTCTTAAGTTTTGTAGAGTTGTGATGTTACTTGTGTTTGGTGAAGAATATTTTTGTTAATATTTTTGTTATTATTACTGTTACAATTATTCATGTAAGCCAGACACTGAGAGAACAGTTAGGGTTATGAGAATAAGACTTGTGTGTGTGTATCTAGATTTTTTTTTTTTTATCAAACTCAAATGCATTTTGAAGTTGGAAATAATAAACATATTATTGTCCTATAGATATATGTAGAGTAAGTTAGACCTTGTTCAGAATTTTAGTCAGTTTACTCTCTATTGCCTCATTATTGTGAGTTATAGGTCATATAAACCATGTGATATTTTTGTTGTCATTCATGGTAAAAACTTTAGTTCCAAAAATTTTCCTGTTAGTTTTGATTCAGTTATGTTACGACCCCACCCAGGACTCTGTTGTGAGATAGTTTTGTCTTATTCAGGTGCCGTTTACAACATACCAATCTGCATATGGCTGTTGGACAACCACCCCTTCTCCTCGCCTATGGTTTATGTTAAGCCCACTCCCGACATGCTCATCAAGGCCTCCCGTCACGTCGACCAGAACGGCAAAGTTTACCTCCCGTACTTACACGAGTGGAACTTGGTGAGTGATTTTGTCTCTATGGCTCTAACAAATGGTTTACAGTTTACCTCCAGCCCCTCAGCTTGAACAGTGAAGGATATAGCAATCATGTTGTCACTATTGGTCTCTCTCAGGACATCTTTTCGATTGATTTTCTCAGGAATTATTATGAACAGACGAATGAAATATTTATTGAAGTGGGTACAGGTATAGACCCTCAAACCCAGGGCCCTTGGGACTAAGATCAAACTGGTTTTGAGGATTTTCTGGTATTCCTGGGTCATCCATGATATCCCAGGCTTACCAGTAGACTACATCAAGTTTCGCTTCCACACACACACACTCACAAACTCAATTGAACATGTATTTTACTTCTTAAATAACAAAATAAAGAAAATATCATTGTATGTATACTTTAAATAAAAAAGAATTATCAAATATAATAATTTTTACAAGTTGAGAGATCCATAAGAATGGTCTACAATACATAGTATCATATCTTGGGTATGTTTATGTCTGACTCCATGAAGAAAATTTAGCATAAGTCCGAAGATGATGACGTCCCAGTTTTTGAGAATCCACAGTCTTCTGAGATCCAGTTTTGAGAGTGTGCCTGTATGGAGCTTGGGGTGAGGGGGGGGGGGGGTGATTTTCATTCCATCTGCTTTTGTTGCTACACACTTTGGCATATCCTTCAAACTTTTTTTTTTTTCAGTTAAACAAGCCATTCCCAACCATGGTTCAGGGTACAGTAGTTGGAATCATGAGCTATTCTAGACTTTTGCCTAATTAGTGTTATAGTCCATTATCTCTTAACCTTTGATATCCTACTGGACAGTTGCATCCTGTGTCGTAGGATCACTACCTCCCATGTGCCTGTATCAGTATTCAGAGGAAGTTGACTATTGTATGTTAGATCTGCCCCAATCACACAGGTTTATCCCCCTCTTACTTATCTATTATGCAACAGTTCCTATTTATCAAGATGAGTGTGGAGTAAGGTGTGTAGACAGATTTTAATTATTTGCCATGTCATGTTTTGATTGAGGGGTAGTATACAATGTCAGACAAAGACTTGGTGTTGAGAAGACTTTTCATTGTATGATCTATCTGATTGAGTGATCTCATCCTCTCTGTTTTTCTCTCTGTATCTCTAGTGTAAAGTACTAGAACCTGTATTCTGGTTTCTACTTTCAGAATTCCTCAGATTTGCCAGGTCTTATTCAGATCATGATCATGACCTTCAGCGAGATGCCACCAGTGTATTCCAAACCCAAGAGTGCCCAGCCCACCACAGGAGGCCCATACCCAACCCCATACCCCACCAACCCCCCAGGTCTGTTGATAAACCCCATTGGAAGTCAAATCAAGGTCTTAACATATTGAGATTTCTCTGTACAGCTCCTGATTTTAAGATGTTTCGCTGGCAGTGTTTGAAGTTATAGATAAGATCTTCTCAGTGTTATCAATGTAATTCTTCTATAACAGGTATTAGGTGTTGGAAGTAAATATGTTCCTTTATCTGTTGCTCACGAGGTGGTACAGATGTATCTTTCACCAGATTTTTTGCACATGAATACGTACTCTCACACACATTGCCTCTGCCGGGTCTTAATTATTATATAAATATTTTTTTTATAATGACACTCCATCTTGATGTATATATGCCTGTGTAATTTGGCATTGTTTATTTATTAATGTGAGAGAATATTGCTTGAGATTGCCCAGAACGTTTAGAATGTTGCGAATGTATTAAATGGTGCTTATTTGTTAATGTATTATTCATTTTCTTATTCATAGAAAACATGTCTCTAATTATAGAAAGGAAATCATATTATTACTGTAGCAATATATTTATTAGATGTTGACGTTGCATTTCATACTGTTTATTTTATTTCAAATCTCATCCAGTTTCTCATAAGTACAATCATAAAGTTATTCCTGTACTAGACTAGCTACATATGTATTTCACCAACCAATACTATGTTTATTTTTGACTTATAATCATTGTGTACTCCAATTATTTTCATTATAAATATGTATTGTATCATTTTAAACTATGTTGAGGAAGTATTTTATTGTTATGGGAGTCTGTGAAATGGAACCCTTTCATAAATCAGATTTTTTTTTTTTTTTCAATTCTATCATCAGTCAGTCAAACTCCTTTCTGAACTAAATTAATGCTTGTACTTCAGGATATATGCCAATGCCTGGAGGAGGTCCAAGCCTACCATACCCTGCAGCTCAGCCCACTGGTACTGGAGCTTATCCATCTTACCCAGCTCAACCAGGCTATCCACCCACCAGCACGCCATATCCCGTCTATCCACCAACCAGCTCGGCGGGTTATCCTTCCACCCAGCCCGGGCCTCCTGCCGCTTATCCTCCACCATACTCTGCGATGCCGTACACACCATACCATAATGCTACGCCAAGCCTCACGACACAGGTGAGTCTCGAGGTGTGCGTGCGTGCGTGCGAAAGTAAAGGTTGTAGGAAATACATTTGAGTATGGTAGGAGGGACTATTGAAGTTGTGTTTTCTAGGCAAAATTATATTCAAAAGGGGATGATACACTGGTGATGCTTTGTTTGTTTGGCCCCAACCTGCTCTTAATATGGGCCGGTTGTCTCTGTTTGTTCGATCATCAGCAGCCATACAGGAATTGATTTCATTCTAGTTTATCACTCGGGTCACTGGTAAGACACCTTATCCTTATGCATGTCGTTTTCTCTTGTAATCTGATCCTGTATGGTTGACTGGTACTCATTTCTTCATTATCATTCATTACTGAGTATTTGAATAATATTTTAATGTATAGGAAGTGTCTGGTGCAAGATATGCAAGGGAGCTCCTGTTGAGTTTGGTGGGGTATGGGCTGCCTGTGCAGTCTTGGAATACACTGGGAGCATCTGAATAGGACCGGCAAATCTGAGGAATTCTGAAAGTAGAAGCCAGAATGCAGGTACAGATACTCGGGTAGTAGGCAGCTATCATACAAGGAGGTACTACCGCCTGGGAAGTTATTGGAAGCATAATGCTACATGCAACTCTTGATGTCCCGGGAGGGTTGGTATGCCTGACTCTATGGCATACTGAACCTTCTACTTTTGGTAATCGAACATGATATTAATTACGCCGAAATAAATACACATTGCATTGCTTACATTAAACTATATACCAAAGTAAATGCACATCCCAATATCTATCATCTGTAATCTCACAATGTTTCACACACAGTATAGACAGATACTGTTTTGAGGTACTATACGTTGCAACCAAACCTCCTACACAGTTAAAGAACTGTAGTGATTTCAGTTTGACACAGGAGGGTCAGTCACACCCCTTACTGCTCTAGTTATATCCAGGAATAGTTATTCATGTTATTGAAATAGTAAAGTACTTGGTCATAGTTGTTCTGGTTGATATTTGATTATATACCTAATTCATGGAATATGGGGGACTAGTTGCTCTATCCTTGACAGTTCTTACCCTGGACACATCGACTAGATTAGAGGAAATCCTCACAGTACTATTAAGGTTTTCCGGGTAGGGTCTTTCCTTCACACACCTGTTAGGTCGACTCCATAATTCTTCTTCACTTTAGCCCACAGCAACTGAGACGAATACAACAGCAGCCGGAAACACTGGCACCATAACAGAAGAACACATCCGAGTGTCACTCATCTCGGCTGTGAGTGACCGAGTCCGGGCCAAACTGCGTGATAGTTACGGGGGTTCTCAGGCTGAGGTGTCTGTATTGAGGCAACAACAGACTGACCTTAACGAGGGGAAGACCAAGGTGGAGGGACTCATCAACAAGTTAGAACAAGAGCAGGTAAGGCACTTGAAAAATTTGTCCGCAGTATTTCTCTGTATACATCAACAATAGGGAGCAAATAATCGGTATAAAATTGAATATACATACCTGTATTAACAAAGAATTGTTAACTATCTAATTTTATTTTAAGCAAATGGGGAAGTTAAGTGAACAACATTTGTCCTGCAGGGTTCATAAAGCAGATGGCAAGCACACATGAAGCAATATTTGGGAAAGGGGGACATTTTGATTTTATTTGGGCATTTTTACTTCATGAGCTCAAATTCTTTTAATATTTGCCAGTCTGGGATGCCATAACCGCTTTCCCAACACAGTAGTGAAAGGGTCTGTTTAACATTGTAATTTTATTCTCATCAGTCTGAACTGGACAAGAATGTGAGAGTTCTGCGGGAGAGAGAAGCCGAGATCAAGTCTGTGTTGTCGCGACTCTCCTCTGCCACCGAGGCTCCTGATGTAGACGAGGCTGTCACCACTACCGCTCCCCTCTACAAACAGTATGTGTCTTTGTGTTGCTGTGGTAATACTTATTTTTGTTTGGATGTGAGGATTTAGAGTTGTAGCTGTTGAGTTTGGAAATGCCTTCAGGCCGTGTCTCCCATGTGTCTGTGCTATCGTACAGCGACTAACTCATACAAGACCAATATTGCCCATGTATTCCCATATTTTGTTCCTGTTTCTGGTACTTTATGTTTAGTCTCTCTCTCCTTTTCTTCCTTTATTTTAATGTAATTCAAGGGGTGTATTTTACTTAGTACTGTATTCAAATATTGTTTTAGTTTTCCTTCTCATGTATGTAGGCCAGTTCAGCACTTCAGCTCAGTGATCTATAGACTGTGTTCTGTGTGGTTGCAGGCTCCTCAATGCTTACGCCGAGGATCAAGCGACACAGGACGCCATATACTACTTGGGAGAAGCATTGCGGCGAGACGTGATCGATTTGGATTCCTTTTTGAAACACGTCCGTTCCCTCTCTAGGAAGCAGTTCCAGCTGCGTGCGACAATGATCAAGTGTCGGGCCAAAGGCAACATGGCCGGTTAAGATGCTCACTATAACACAATGCCAGTTAGGAGGAAAACATCCCTTATGTCTCACTGAGAAGCAAATCTAATGAAAATTGTCTGATGTTTCCTGAAATAATTTTCAGAATTGTTCGTCACATTTATAGGAAGACGTTTATGATTAAGTAATCAACATCGCTATATATCTTCATTCAGTGTGCATATTACTAAGACATGAAGGTTAGCCACTTTATGAAGTACTGTATGACAGGTTTTGTGTTATGGGCACATAATTAGCCAGTGATTGCAATATCAGTGTTTGTATATCACAACAGTTCTTCAGTCACTGAGGTCTTCAGTATTAGTATAATAGATATTTAATTAGTGGCCATTGTATTTATATCAATTGACCAGCCACATTCAGGAGTTAACATTTTTGTTGATTAAGTTGGGACTGTGACACAAGTTTATTCTTTATACATTAGGCAGCATTTGTTTCTGGGCGACAAAAAATTAAATTAGCCTTAACCATAAACAGATATATTAATTCTGATATTAGATGAATTGTTAACTTTTATTTTACCATTGATGCAGGAAAATGTTAGTACTGTATTGCCCATTATTTTCACTGTCTGCTGGCGAGAGTAGTGAATACTGTACTGTACTTTTGATGTTGGAAAATTCCTAAAGAATTTGTTTAAAAAAAAGTTTAACAAAGCGCAATGAAAATTATGCCAGTGTCCACTATTGTGTGCCGCTTCATTTGACGGGTCTCATTATACTGTATAGGGTACTGATTGGTGTAAACAATGTGACGCAATAAGCTTCTCAAACATGACATTATACAGTACTAGTTTGCTGAAATCATATTGTTGGGAATGAGTGTGGATTATACCTTATTGTTATGCAATGAAGAGAAATTTGTAATTATGTTTGATAAGTACTTGAGTGCTTAT
Organism: Homarus gammarus; assembly: GCA_958450375.1. Taxonomy (NCBI): domain Eukaryota; kingdom Metazoa; phylum Arthropoda; class Malacostraca; order Decapoda; family Nephropidae; genus Homarus; species Homarus gammarus. Next base: position 34,517 of record CAUDMG010003785.1, read on the forward strand.
CTGTAAGTGTTAATCTGGGATCAATTCAGATTAAGAACTTGGACGTCAAGCTGTTCATCACAATAATTTGAGGAGTCACAATTTTTTTTTTTTTATTATTAATATGTGTTTTGTAATTAAAATAAGTATTTCTTGTATGGGATAGAAGCTTATTAGTGATTTAAGATATCATAAATTGTTGTAAGGAACTATTATTATGAATTGTTTTACACATAAATGGCTTCACAATTGACTATTTATAATGCACTGGTATATACCCCAACCAGCACTGTTACTTGCTTGTGATGCTGTACATGAGTGAGTGTCTTAGTTATGTAACCGTTGAACCTTCTTGCTGAGTTACCTTCATGGAGTGGCAAGTGTAACAAGAATCTGAGAGAAGGTTATTCATAAGGTACACATGTGATGCACTTGAGGAATGTTGCCACTACACTCGAGTAATATTTACACTTTGTTCACTTGTCTGAGGCTCTTGTATGTAAGAGAAGGATAAATAGTACAGGCTGTGGCAGATCATTGATTTAAAATGGTGGGCAAGTGGGTGTAGTGAGCCAATGGTGGGTAAGGGGGTGCAATGAGCCAATGGTGGGCAAGAGGGTGTAGTTAGTCTATGGGGGGGGTTTCTCAGTACATGTGTGCTAGTACAGTACCAAGAGGTGGCAGAAATTTTTGGGATCTTTCTAGCTCTCGGTAGGGTGTATTAGCTACATGGGACAGAGCTTCCTGGAACCTCAGTAGCAGGTACCTCAAGGACAACTCATGTCTCTGTGAGAATAGCTTTAACCTGCACAGGGGAGAGATGGGCCTACATCAGGTATGCCTTGTGATCAATGTGCTGCTGCATATTCCAAGCTCACTGTCCAGGTCATGTACTTTGGTGAGTGCATGACATATGTATATACGGTATAGCAGTGAATTGGAGCTTCACTGCTAATCAATTCTGCTGAAAACTTATGTTGTTTTATGCCTGCCCCTAGTTTTGATGTTTATGTATTATATAAAGGCAATTATCCATAATTTTCTTTTGTATATATTAGTTTTAAGAGAGAAGTTTGAAAGTTTGGAAACTAATTGAAATAAAACTATAAATTACATCTGTTCCTGATATATTACTTTTATATCTATTGAATTTATGGTTGGTCCATTTTAGAAATTGGGTTGAACATAATCTTAGCCACAAGCATGTTGGAGAATGACTGACCAGCTATAGACAGGCAGGTTGTGAGACAGACCCACAAACCTTGGAACGTCATCATCATCGTCATTGTCAATATTTAATGCTCATTTTCCATGCTTGTTTGGGTTAGCCTAATATTCTGCACAGTTGTTAATGTTAAATATAGGCTTAATGAAACAGAATTCCTAAATTTTAATATACAAGGATACCCATTTAAAATTTTGGGCATTCTCTTTTGACTACCCTGCTGCCACGGTGTATGACTGGCTGTATGAAGCAATACACCACACTCAAGGAAGCAGTTGTTCTGGTCAAATCAAGGAAGAATACTGTAATCCTTTCAAGTCATTAAATTAATATACTACTCAACATAGCTGGAATTTATAAAGTTGTACATTTTCCTACAGTAGCCCAGTAAGTCGAGTGTTATTTATTTTTGTTTTATTTTTTAGGAATTTTTTTTCTGTATGGTATTATATATCATTTGAAAATATCCCTTTGTTTTCTTATGTCAGATATATTTCCCAGGGTGTAAGATGGACTGATAATTTTTTGTCGGTAGCTTTAGTTTTCTTAATGTTTTCTTTCTTCTCTTTAATGTGTATGACAGTGTTGTGGTATCCATTGCCTTTGTGTGAAAATGCACTCATTTTTTATTAGAGTTACACAGAATATGAGTATTTTCTTTCTAGGTAGAGAGAGAGAGAGAGAGAGTATTGAGCACAAAGGTTACCGCACCATGTAAGGAGTTGGAGTAAGTGGTTTAACGTCATCACGTCTTTATAACTTTTCTTCGGGTGATCATTGAATGCTCATATTTAGCTTTGTAAATACTATGTCACACTCGAGAACTATGACCTGCGTATGTTATGATCTGTTACACGAAGGACTGTTGTAAAGTTTTTCAGGATTCCCTCCTAGATGTAGAGCTGTAGGTCAGGTAGGTTTTCTTCACATTATTTGGTCACAGAGACAAATTTATGGTAGGTTTATAATATTGCAAGTGTTTGGTACTTTGTTGAGTACTGCAACTGCCATTAATTACTATGGCATGGGTTATCATTGGATGGCGTTTGCATGTGCCATTACAGTAGTTAACTAGGCAAGGGTTATACTAGTTTTTATATTGCAAGTGCCACAGGTTAATTAGACAGGATAAAAAAAAAATTATTAGTTGATTGCAAGTGCCATTGGTTAAGTTGGCAAGGGTAGTCAATAGTAATGTCAAACCTTCAGTTGTATAAAGATATCTGTATATTATGATACCCTACCTGTTGTATCACCCTCAGGTCAGTAAAGGCTTACCAGTGTCCTTTACATGGCTTCAAGTGGTAGAATGGGGTGACTGGTGTGCCTCTTAGGGATGGCAGTGATGTATTTCTATTTGAAGAACCAAATTATAACTCCAACTCAGGTGAAGTAACTGGTCCTAGAATGCAGATGACATGTTCACAGGCTCGGTCAAATGTATCATTAGTTGACAAAAGGTAAGCACATACACTATTCCAGCATCTAGATATACCATGCAGGTACTTGAGTTTATCCTGTTGGAGATACAGTAAAGTATTGAGTTTTTTTTGTCATCTCTTCCAAGCTTCTTCCTTATCTGCTGTAAGTATATTGAAGCCAAGACCAACACACACACACTTCCTCGGTCTTCAATTCCGGTTGCTTAGAATGAATTATTTCCTTATTTAATCATTTCCATCGTGTATCACTGCTTTTTCAGTAATCAACATTTTCTTTTATACATAAGGATTATTATAGTTGAATTTTCACTCAATATCACTCGTGTCTTATACTAAATTCCAGTTGCCTTATTTACATTAACCCCTGTGGACAAAAACTTTTCTTCCCTCTAACATACTTTATTTACATTAACCCTCAATGACGTGACTTTTTCTTCTGTAGCAAATTTTGTCCACTTATCTAGAGAACATGAGATTGAAACTAGGTGTAGAATTAAAGTCAATTAGTTCTCTAGGTCAGTCTAAGGTCACCAAATGGTCAAAAGGTCAAAGAAGGTGGTTTAAAAGGAGACTATAATGATTGTCTACAGTCATACATCTAGTCATTCTCCAGAATATAGAATCACATACCTATCACTAACTCAAAATTCTCATCACCGAACATTTTTGATTACTGTACATCCATTTTGTTGTTTTGTCTTACCCACTTGGAGGAGGAGTCAAAACAATGAATCAGTCAAGTCAGTATGGTATATGGGGAAGGGAAAGCCTGTTGTGTCGAGGTGTCCGTTAGATGTGAAAGCTCCATCTAACGGATTATTGCCTAAGAAGGTAGAAGTCCGTTGTGTGGAGGTTTCATTCTACTGTATACCTGTATTCTATGTTACTGTATACTGTACCTGTATTCTTCTATGGTACTGGATAATACTTTTGAGATATTACTGTATAACTGTATATTCCTCTTACCTGTAATTCACCATGATTTAAAAAGACTGAGGCAACTTCTAATAGCCAAAAACACATTCAGAATTTCACCTCGGATTCGTATGTTCAATATTCCTCCGATATTAGGTTGTACTGTTGGGCTGTTCAGGTTAGTCTTGTGCTCTTTCATATACAAGAAGATTTGGAAACTAATACCTGTTGTAGATAAGGAGTTTAATAGGATATTAGGAGAATTATAGTACTGTATAAGGAGAAATATTATAGTACAGTATAAGGAGAAATATTATAGTACAGTATAAGGAGAAATATTATAGTACAGTATAAGGAGAAATGTTAAGGTACAGTATAGGGAGAAATATTATGGTGCAATACAGAATAAGGAGAAATATTTATACTGTAACTAACTGCCTGGTGTAAATGTCATCTGCATTGTGGGGTTAAGTTTGTATCGGGCCATGATACTACAGCAGCGATTTCTTAAATGTCCAGAACAAGTTGGTGCTGTAACCGAACTACAGGATGCATTCGAAATAGACTTTACCGAATGCGCATTGTGGGAGATAACCTAACCATATTTAGACTAGATGACACTTCTCAAAAATATACATAAAACCCAATAAATTTCTACTTTTATTTTTAATTGAAACTGAACATAGGAGCAAAAAACTTACAGAAATCTTATATACCCAGGTAACAGGTTTAATAAAGTCGTATACAGTAAAAACTCTATTTAACCGACTATACGGAGAGGAAAGTCAATTATATCGAGGGTCTGTTAGATGTGAAATCCCCATCTAATGATTATTTGGGGGAGAGAAGTCCATTATATAGGGTCTTACTGTATAAGTGGATTTGCTATATATGACCAGGTGAAAGATATATGTTCTGAACCATCTTGTATACCTGCTGTACTTTATAACCAGGTAACGGATACTTGTGTGATTAACGACAGGTATATGTATGTTTAACTTATACATACATAGTCTACCTATTGTATCTGAGGATCAGGTATCATGAATTATCATACATATGTTCACTTGTACTTTATGGTGAAGTAACATATATATGTATGATGAATTATTATAAATAGTATGTTGATCTGCTATGTACAGTAGCTAAAACAACTACCCGTGTATACTTTGTGGGAAACGTGTGAGACCATGGACAATAAATTTTGGTATATGAGGGCTGTCACTAGTCACACGTAACATTTCGGAGCACATCGACCCCAACCTGCACAGATAGTTGTTTTTTTAGCTATTGTTTATAATGGATTAGTAGCAGGTATGTCAGGTGTACGCTGATCGAGAACTGACAGTCAGGAAAGTGATAGCCCAGATATGTGTTGTAGGTTTTTTGTTTTTCATTACCAAGATGACATAGAGTAGAAAGATTTAGACAATACAGATTTACTTTGATGAAACACTGCTCTTATATAGGTAGATAGTACACACAGAGTTACACTTGAGTTAAATCAAAACACCTCATGTTAAAGCCTATATGGACCTTCTGTGATTGGTAACATATGGTTGAACCTATTTTAATTATTAAAACACTGCTGTTATTCATGTAGAAACATCTATCACCAATATTATTATAATATTGTATACGGTATTTTTTTTAATCCTTATTATGTCATTCAGTTGATGTGTTACGTGTTGAGTTCTGAACTGTCTTCGAGGGAGAGTAGCTTTGACAGAGTGAAGGCTTCATCCTGTGTCACAAGTAGGGAGTTTAACTTCAGGGAACAAACTGAAAAATAGCACATTGTTTAGACTGTAGCTGTGTCTCTCTCTCTCCCTTCAATATTTGCTCTCTACTTTTCTCCCTTTATCCCTCCCATGTGCCATAATCTGTGGAGTGGAATGAGTGCATCACCCCTCACAAGACCCTGTTAGAGATACGAGTATCCCCAACTGTGTAAAGTGAAAATGACTCCCTTTAAAGTCCGGGCTAAATCAACAGTGGCACACATTCAAGTGCTGTACTGTGTATGAAAAGCATGTGTATTTGTGTGGCCAGTACCTGCCACAAGGCCTACACAGAGGACTGACTGGATAGTAAACAGGGGATTAGTTTAAGAATGACACTAGACATGTTATCAGTTGGGTCTGAGTTGGTTTAACTTAAGGCTCTCTCCTTGAGCGAGTCAAAATTTTTATTGACAACCAATAAAATGTTGTATGTAGTTGATGGAGTGGAGTGAGGCACAGACACTTACACATTATGGCCTCAAACAATTAGTTTTTGTCACGTGACTCGGAAATCAGTGGAGTTCAATAGACGTTTATGTGAAAGTAAATTTACAAAATAAAACAGGAATCACTTACTTGATTTAAAAGGAATTAACTTCACTAACAGACAAACACCACAAGAATAACAGAAGATGATCCTCCCTCTCCCTCTCGATCTTCTATGGCTCTACACAACCACCTGGAGGCTAAGTCAACACAAAACCAATGAGAACATGTGGCTGGGGTGTGACCCTCTCCTTCCTCCATAGATCGACACAGCTAAACCAGATCATTGAATGTGCAGGTAAAGTAGTTTCGTCATTTAGATAAAAAAAACTAAATAGTATCCATGGTGACATTTGCAGAATCAGTGTATACATGGAAATTTTTTTATGATTTTAGTACAGGCATACACAGGCCTACATGAATAAGGTATGTATAAATGAATATATTGTATTGTCTAGAAGTAACAAGGTCCCAGGAGTGTATGTGCTGAGACTTACGAAGGCTTAGATGTGGATGTTAACTCTAGGATGAAGAAAACCTGATCAAATAGAAATTAGAGTCAGGTTAAAGGCAGTCCATTGCATGATCTGTTGCCATAGCCAGATGCACCAAAAGTTTAGATTTGTGGTCTTTATATTATGCTAATCAAGACTACTAAATCCACAAACCCGTTCTTGAGTTATTTTTTAGGGATACAGACGTAACAAAAAAGACAGACAGACGGTGGAGCAAAAAGACAGGTAGACAGAAACATACGGATAATCAGAGACAAACAAAGACATTAAGATAAATAGATAAATAACCAAAGACAGACAAACAAATGGATTAAAAGAAAGACACTGATAAACAGACAGAGGTGACTGAAAGCTATCCCTCTTCCCTCTACTCGGGTTAAATTAGCTAAAACACGCAGTTGTTCTTCTACCTGGGAGGTGTGGATTGGGCGTGGTACAGGTGTGGGTGTGTGTGTGTGTGTAGACCTGTATGTGGGTGTATGTATTTGTGTGCCTGTGACGAGGTAGAGGAGTTATATTTAGCTGCCAACGAGCCGATCAGCAGCAAAGAGGATAAAAGTGTATATATAGACACGATGGAGCGACTGATTGGGGGGAAAAGAAAACGGAGTGATAAGAGGGGATACAGAGGAAGAGTTAAATACAGAGAGAAAGGAGATACAGAGGCATAATTAGATAAAGTGAGAGAAAACAAACCTAAAGAGAAACAGAACTAGAGAAAAAGAAACAGAGAAACAGACAGGAAACCAAAGAGAAAGAGCTACAACCCCCCCTTCCCCCCTTCCTCCGCCAACACGCACACTAAGACTGATATACAACAGATAACTTCACTCAGATACTCATATAACATCCTGGCTTTGGGTTTTAATTTACCAAGCACCCCTCCTCCCCCTCCTCCTCAAAACAAACACATAACTTTAGATATACACCTCTTAAAGAATCCCTTCCCTTGATATATAATACAGAGTTACTATGGAAGGGATAAAAGTAAATGTAAGGGATGATGTAACTAAACCCATTCTCGGATTTATAGACGTCATCAATGGCCTCCGTCCTTATCAAGATAGATATAAATTCAATAAAATGATCTTATTGATGTGTTCTGTATATGTGTGTATGCTCCAATATAACCCACATATATTTGAATATATATCCACAGGTTACTGGTATGTTGTATGATATATTTACCTTTTGGGAGGTATATTTATTCAGGTATTGGAAGTTAAATTTGTGGATGTATGTAAATAACGTGTTCAGGGCTTTGGCAGATGTGAGGATGATGGTGGTGATGATGATGGTGGTGATGATGGTGGTGGTGGTGATGATGATGGTGGTGATGGTGGTGATGATGGTTGGCGTTTGTGAGGTGGTGATGGAGAAGTTTTAATTGTCCTTTTATCTAATTAAGAAGATAGAGAGAGAGAGATAGAGAGAGAGAGAGAGAACATAATGAGATTCAGACAGACACCGATAGCACACCACTGTTCATTAAGTTAAGTCATACAGGTAAGTAACCCTCTCCTCACCTCACCTTAGCAGGGTCGTCCTCCTCAGCGTCACTACAGATGGTGGAGGTCGCACTCGAGGGGTCGTACTCAAGGGTTACTCAGGAAGATCCGCCCACAGGACAGGTGAGCCAATAACCCCACACCTGTCTTGTGCACCTGTAGACTACGTGCTTACTGTCTTGTGTGCCTGTATGGTCTGGAGTTATTATTAATATTGTTGACACTAATTAACTAACTAGTATGGCAAATGAATGTATCGCACACGTACGAATTGCAAACAAATGCATCAGAGGCGAAGACAAGCAGTAAAAACAGAAGTGTCAGTGGCGACATAAACAGCAGCAGCACGAGTACAAGCAACGGTGTAAGCAGTGGCTGTTGAGGCAGTAACTGTAACAGCAGCAGCAGCAGCAGTACACACGACAGCAGCAGCAGCAGTACACACGACAGCAGCAGCAGCAGCAGTACACACGACAGCAGCAGCAGCAGTACACACGACAGCAGCAGCAACAGCAGCCTCTCCTCAGCCACGTCAATATCGGGTGCGCCTCAGAGCACCGGGTACTGCCCCGGGGCCAAGCAGTGGCGACTCCTCAAGCAAGACCTCTCCACACACCTGACCAGTGTCGCCAGGAGCCACACCTTCCCCCAGGACCTACGGCGAGTCCTCAGGAAACTCCACGAACCCTGGGACCCAAGTCCTCCTAGTGAGAGAAGTAGGAGGAGAGAAACACTTGAGGCCTTTGAGTCAATCGCCGTCAGAAGGCCCTCATCTCCTCAGTGTAAAATAATCATCTACAATAAAGTTGAGGTCTTGATCCATAAGCTGGGAGTGACGGTAAACGACAGGCTTCTCTCTGTTCTGAACGGCCGATGTCACTGGAATGTCGCCTGTTGTTTAACGAAGGTGTCTTACGCATCCGGGAAGCATTTGTTATTCTCCGATGAAGAGGGCGCTGTGAGGAGTCTCGAGATGGTTGAGGGTCTGAGGGAGGCACTGAAGGAGGGCCTAGTGACGGAAGAGACCCCCCAGTAAAGAGCTAGAGGCCAAGAGGGTGTCACTCCAGAAGGTGAAGTCGACGAGGCAATGAAGGATCTGAGTCTTGTTGGTAGTGTGTAGGTGTGTGTGTAGTGTGTAGGTGTGTGTGTACTGTAGGTGTGTGTGTAGTGTGTAGGTGTGTGTGTACTGTAGGTGTGTGTGTAGTGTGTAGGTGTGTGTGTAGGTGTGTGTGTAGTGTGTAGGTGTGTGTGTAGTGTGTAGGTGTGTGTGTAGTGTGTAGGTGTGTGTGTGTAGTGTGTAGGTGTGTGTGTAGTGTGTAGGTGTGTGTGTAGTGTGTAGGTGTGTGTGTGTAGTGTGTAGGTGTGTGTGTACTGTAGGTGTGTGTGTAGTGTGTAGGTGTGTGTGTAGTGTGTAGGTGTGTGTGTACTGTAGGTGTGTGTGTACTGTATGTGTGTGTGTACTGTAGGTGTGTGTGTACTGTAGGTGTGTGTGTAGGTGTTTTGTAAGTAGGGAGAGGTAGACACATAGACAACAGACATACACAGATAGACATTAGACAGATAAACAGACAAAGATGTAAACAGACAGACAGACAACGAGCCTAAATCATAAACAATCTTCAGTTCTAATAATAATAACAAAAAAAATAACAACATTACCACTAACAACATGTATGACAAATAACAACCATAACAGGCAAACTAACTCACACCCTCAGACGTAAACAACCACACAAACAACTTCACCCTGCCTAACTCACTAAATTGTTACCTGCATTTTACCAACAACTTCAGGTGGATTTAATTAAATAGACTCGACTGAACTGAGACTCTTATAAAGATTCAAGGTTCAATTATTGGTATACACACACACACACACACGCACACACACATACACACACGCACACACACACACACACACGGAGGCTAACTTGTTGGGTGTATCCCGGTGTGTTGATGCACTTCCGTTGAAAAGTTGAAAAGAGGAACTGCCTGCAACATGTTAAAGACTGATTACCCGACGTGTGTGTGTGTGTGTGGAGAAGCTACTACTACTATTACTACTACTACTACTACTACTACTACGGCTGCGACTACTGCTACTACTGCTACTACTACTGCTACTACTACTACTACTACTAATAATAATAATAACAACAACAACAAGCTTAAAGTTAGGTTAGGTTAGGTTAGGTTAGGTTAGGTTTACCAAATATAGTACTTTAAGGACTATGATTATAAGGACCAGGGGACCTCTATTAGGACCAGGGGACCTCTATTAGGACCAGGGGACCTCTATTAGGACCTGGACCAGTTACTCCCGAGAAGAGGCTGTGAGTGTGTTGATGTCATTCTCCCTTTTTCTTCAAGAGGCTGGCGAGCGAGGACCTCTTAATGAGCGTTCCCTCTCAGAGTCCTTCACCACTAGGACGTGTTTGGACTCCTGATGGGGGGGGGGGGGGTGTAGGAGTAGGGTAGGGGGTAGGGGTTGGTGGTAGGGGTTAAGGGTTGCTGGTAGGGGGTAGGAGTAGGGGTTAAGGGTTGCTGGTAGGGGTTAAGGGTTGGTGGTAGGGGTTTAGGGTTGGTGGTAGGGGGTAGGGGTAGGGGTTAAGGGTTGGTGGTAGAGGGTAGGGGTAGGGGTTAAGGGTTGGTGGTAGAGGGTAGGGGTTAAGGGTTGGGGGTAGGGGTTAAGGGTTGCTGGTAGGGGGTAGGGGTAGGGGTTTAGGGTTGGTGGTAGGGGGTAGGGGTAGGGGTTAAGGGTTATTCGGCTGTGATTTAAAGTCCCGTCGATCGTCTTGTATATTGGTGAAATAAGCCCCGGTGTTAAGGGGCTTTTGTTTATTAGATTAAAGGTCTATCAGGACTGGGGACTCTCTCTCTCTCTCTCTCTCTCTCTCTCTCTCTCTCTCTGTCTTTCACTACACAGGGTAGGGTAGGGTAGAAAATAATCGCCCCTCTTTAAACTCAACCAGCCAGCCACCCGTCAAATAACGCCCCCCCCCCCCACCCCTCCCACCACCCTCCCACCCCTCCCACCCCCCCTCCCCATACATCCCCCCTGTTTGTTTACATGATCAGCTGTTGGAGGGCGGGAAGTAAACACAGCTCTTTAACATATAGCGTTATTGATCTACGAGTTTATCACCCCTTCTTCAGGTAGGTCTTTGGCTCCCTTCTTCAGGTAGGTCTTTGGCTTCCTTCTTCAGGTAGGTCTTTGGTTCCCTTCTTCAGGTAGTGTCTTCTTCAGATAATTTTGAGATGTAGTACCTTTAAAGACGTACACACACACACATACACACATACACACACAGAGTTCAAAAGGGTCGAGTTACTTTCCACTTTTTCCCAACCATTATACATTATATATCTTTTCTATAATTATACGCTCCTTTCTCTATAATCTCACACTGGCCTCTGATTATACCTCCCTTTGCCAGTTAATTTGCTTATAGCTACAACGTAACACAAGGCGTAAATACGGTCCTCATAATTACGGGCTGGGGGTGTAAATAGTTCGTATATTCCAACTCGTGTAGTGTGGTGGTGGTTGTTATTGTAGGAGTGGTTGTAGGAGTAGTAGAAGTAGATATAGGGGTGGTAGAAACAGATATAGTAGTAGTGGTAGTGGTGGTAGTAGTAGTAGTAGTAGTAGTAGTAGTGGTGGTAGTATTATACAAACAAACACGTTGTAATCCCTCCATCAGTAGCCATAACAATGAACATATCAGTAATCTCCATAAATCCAACGAGACAGCACACAGCCGCAATAAATCGCACTCTACCACCACTACATTACCGAGAACACGATGCTCATGTGGTAGTAGTGGTAGTGTTAATAGTGGTTGGAGGAGTAGTAGTGGTAGTGGTGGTGATCGTGTGTTCTCATAACGTGACATATTTACCAACGCCATCATCTCCCGGAAGTCGACCGATAAGTAAAATAAAATAAAAAAAAACATTAATCCTAACTGAAACTCATGATTTAGGCAAACGTTCTGATGGATTAATGTGAGAGAGGGGGAATTATATAACTTAGTAGAAAAGAACGGAAGAATTAATTTCCCTTGGATGAGAATCTAATGGCGTTGGTATGTTCGCTTAGGTAAGGCCGGTCAGTATCGCTTGAACTGTGGTAGTGTGTGGACGTGTCGCTGCTATTCCTGCTCTTCCCTGGGGTTGGTGCGTGACCTGAGCGTCGAGTCATCGGATGGAACACAGTGTTGTCGACTCGTAGTGACTTTTCTATTGATCGTGTTGACAATAATTGGCTCAAACTAACATCAATTCCTAGTGTGGCAAAAAATAATTTAGTGACAAGTGAAGGAAACTAAATATAAACGTAATAAGTTTAAGATTGATTTAAAAACACGAGTTATTGAGATAATGTCAACTACGTCAGTGTACGCTTCTCTTTATGTTATTACGATGATTAACTACCGTTTCCCCGCTTGGTGCAAAATGAACAAATCCGGATGTTTCGCAATAGGACTCCATACATCCCCCCAAAACGCATTTAATTCGACTTTATGCTAATATATCCTTACAAAAACGTAGAGAACACAATGGAAATAAAAGTTTGTAGTGTGCATGACAGCGTACAGGGATTAGAGGTCGCTATAACGAGGGAGGACGAGTATTTAGGGAGGATGAACTTAACAAATGGAGTCTGAGGCCATTATAGCGAGGGTAGAGGAGCTTTATAGCGGGGTTGAACTTTGTAAACAGGGTCTGAGGTCACGGGGGAGGGGTCCTTAGCGGGGTTAAACTTTGTAAACAGGGTCTGAGGCCACTATAGCGGGGTTGAACACTATAAAAAGGGGTCAGAGGTCATTTTAGCGAGGTTTAGCTGAACTTAGCGGTGTCTCGTCTCAGTAAAGCTGGATTTAACCTGACCAAAGATAGCTGTGACCTGAGCTAGAAACATGAGAAGGAGAGAGAGAGAGAGAGAGAGAGAGAGAGAGAGAGAGAGAGAGAGAGCAGGTAATTAGACAGGTGTGTGGAATTTGGGGGGGTCGGGGGGTCAATCACAGGTGTTCAGGAAGGGAAGGTGGGAGAAGAGGTCAATCAACAGATGTGCCGATTGATTAATAAAGACAGGTGTGCCGACTCCCTCACCTGAGCTGATTATTAGACTATCACAACTGGCAACTCTCCCTCCCCCCCCCCTTCTTTATTGTGAACCAAAGCCGGGTGTGTAGAGTGCTGTCCTTCCTCACACACCTGTACTACCTTCACCTCCAACACACACCCTCCAACACACACACACCCTCCAACACACACCCTCCAACACACCCTCCAACACACACCCTCCAACACACACACCCTCCAACACACACCCTCCAACACACACATCCTCCAACACACACACACCCTCCAACACACACCCTCCAACACACCCTCCAACACACACCCTCCAACACACACACACCCTCCAACACACACCCTCCAACACACACACACCCTCCAACACACACACCCTCCAACACACACACCCTCCAACACACACACTCCAACACACACACCCTCCAACACACACCCTCCAACACACACCCTCCAACACACACCCTCCAACACACACACCCTCCAACACACACACCCTCCAACACACCCTCCAACACACACCCTCCAACACACACCCTCCAACACACACACCCTCCAACACACCCTCCAACACACACACCCTCCAACACACACACCCTCCAACACACCCTCCAACACACCCTCCAACACACACACCCTCCAACACACACCCTCCAACACACACCCTCCAACACACACCCTCCAACACACCACCGCCTTCTGTTGTGTTGTTGTCGTGATTATTATTGTTATTTTATTACTATTGTTGTTATTATTGTTTTTGTTGCTGTTATTATTTCATGGTAATATTTATCGATTTAGTCATTTAATTTATTTTTGTCAACATGGCATCGTAAAGAGAGAGAGAGAGAGAGAGAGAGAGAGAGAGAGAGAGAGAGAGAGAGAGACCTATCAATATACTGAGGAACAGATAAGACACTTCAATCCTCTTCCTCTCTTCCTCCTCCTCTTCCTCTCTTCCTTCTCCTCTTCCTCTCCTCCACCTCAGTGTGATCGACTAGGGGGTGTAGAAGGAAGGCACAGGTGTTGTGTAGTGTGTCAGGTGCATTACCATGATTGATGTAGCCAGGTAACCTTTCTCCCCCCCCCCCCCCACAGCTCGTCAAGTTCAGATGAATCGATCATGGGGAGTAGTAGTGGTGGTGAGGGGGTGGTAGTAGTAGTAGTAGTGGTGGTGGGTGAGGGGGTGGTAGTGGTGGTGGGTCGTCTTCCTCCTCCTCCTTCAGTGTTATTGGTGGCCTGGTGACGTCACGGGTTCCTGTCCGAGGGAGGGGGGAAGGGGGGAGGGGGTAGGGGATAAGAGATAGTTTATTGCTTATTCTTTTCTTTTATTTTCTCTTCAAAAGATTATTATTATTATTATTATTATTATTATTATTATTTATTATTATTATTATTATTATTATTATTATTATCACGCACTAACGAACGCAAGGGTAGGGTAGGGGGGGTAGGGTAGGGTAGGGGGGGGGTAGGGTAGGGGGGGTAGGGTAAACTTCAGTATAATTTCCCCCTTAACACAACAGTATCTCACAAATGGTTAGAGCTGCAACGTTCAAACTTTACCTGTATCTTCCGTATAATGACCCCTAGCGTGTCTTGGGGTCACGGGTCAAGAGGTCAAGGTCACAGCTATGATGAAAGGTGATATGGGGGACTGTTATTGTTTTGGTATATTTTGTTACGTTACTGTTACGCCATTACATACCTCATATCTGTAGTTACATAAGTACAAAACACTGTTATTACCCGCACCGTCACACACCATCATCACCGTCACACACCACCATCACCGTCACACACCATCATCGCCGTCACACACCATCATCGCCGTCACACACCATCATCACCGTCACACACCATCACCATCACACACACCATCACCGTCACACGCCATCACCACCGTCACACACCATCACCGTCACACACCATCATCACCGTCACACACCACCATCACCGTCACACACCATCATCACCGTCACACACCATCATCACCGTCACACACCATCACCACCGTCACACACTATCACCGTCACACGCCATCACCGTCACACACCACCATCACCGTCACACACCACCGTCACACACTACCATCACCGTCACACACCATCATCACCGTCAGACATCACCACCGTCACACACCATCACCACCGTCACACACCATCACACACCATCATCACCGTCACACACCATCACCGTCGCACACCATCACCACCGTCACACACCATCACCGTCACACACCATCACCACCGTCACACACCATCACCGTCACACACCACCATCACCGTCACACACCATCATCACCGTCACACACCATCACCACCGTCACACACCATCACCACCGTCACACACCATCACCGTCACACGCCATCACCGTCACACACCACCATCACCGTCACACACCACCGTCACACACTACCATCACCGTCACACACCATCATCACCGTCAGACATCACCACCGTCACACACCATCACCACCGTCACACACCACCATCACCGTCACACACCACCATCACCGTCACACACCACCACCACCGTCACACACCATCATCACCGTCACACACCACCATCACCGTCACACACCATCACCGTCACACACCATCATCACCGTCACACACCATCACCACCGTCACACACCATCATCACCGTCACACACCATCACCACCGTCACACACCATCATCACCGTCACACACCATCACCGTCACACAATCAGGAAGAGAGTTACAGCAGGAGAGGCCGGATATCACCTTCATAACTCGGGCCGGCTACAGTATCTGACGGTCCAGTTAAGGTAAAGGATACGACATCCGGCCCTAATACCCGGCCCCTCACATCCTCAAACACTCCTAAGATAATTATTATTTTTTTTTACCTTAAGATTTATTAGTGTTTGGATTCTCTCTGTCCTTCCTTCCTTCATTCCTTCTTTCCCTCCTTCCCGAAAGACTGCGGTGGCCGATTGGATATACAACCTTCACTAACTGTCCTAACGCTCATTGGTTCGCATCCAGCTGTGAAGGGGGGGGGGGGGACCGGTACCTTATTTTGCAGTTTGGGAAGTGAAGGCGATCGAGTACAGTGTCTGCTAGTGAGAGAGAGAGAGAGAGACTAACTAGACTGATTGATATTTTCCTGTCAGTGGGTGTGTTTGGCGGGCGTATAATTTAAGCGAACGTATGGAATTTAAAGAGAATTATCCCCCCCCTTCCTCTACATCTCGCTAAATCAACACTCCGCCAAAACACCTCTTCTTCCCTGAGACCCTCTTTGAATAATCCAATCAGAGACGGCGTTTCTTACACCTCCTATCTGATTGGTTATGCCCAAAACTCAACTTTGAATAAACCAATCAGAGACGCCATATAGAACAGCTCTTTTGTGATAGGTTGTCCCCAAGATTTACGGAAATAACTTGTTTATGGTTATTATTCCTATTATCGTCTTCTGTCTGTCTGTCTGTATGAAATTTTGTTGGTTTAAATCGCGTCAAAATGATCACAAATATTTTTTTTAAGGGGGGCGGTTAAAGAAAACTGTTATGGAAGATTCATAGTTAATATTTTAGTTACTTTTTGACAGACACGAACTCCCATTAGTATATTCGTTGTTCGTGAGCGTTCAGGTGGGAGTAGTTCACGAAGGAGCAGTCAGAGGGAAGGTATAGATCCGTGAGCGTCTCTCCTCTGTCTGATTATTTGTACCCTCGGGCTCCCTGGCCACGCATAACCCCTGAAATATATAACCCGATCTGAGCATAAACTATATATTTCCATTTCCTCTACTTCAAGCATTCAATAAATTGCGGCACCATCTCTCGCCTCCTCCCTGAAGCTTAATGGTGTGTGAGGGAGGCGATATAGAGGCGCTCTGTAAACAATGTCCTCGACTTTCTTATATTAATCATTCGTGGAGTAAAAACTAATTCATCATCGGAATATCTACATAATTCGTTTTTAAATGACGAGGAAAAAGATATCGTCGTATTTTAATCGATTGGAAGGAAAGGGAAAAAGAATTATCCGATTGTCTGACATTAATCGCCTGTGCAGGAGATGAAAACCAATATCGTTGGGTTTCTTATATTAATGGTATCTAAAGATGAGTGATAGCGTCTTAGTTACAAGTCTCAATACAATTTCCAAACCCCTTTTTTCACAGTTATATTATTGTCTATTTTAAGTAAGTGAGATTAATGCAGCCCCACACCTCCAAAGGATGAAGTTATTAGCTCGCGAGGGTGATATCTCTGTACACCAACGTTAAAGTTATCTGATAGGTCAACTTGTCTTACTCATTGTGCTATATATTGGAATAAGATGATTATTTTTTCCATTCATGTTGTCAATTCAAGATTTTATATTGAAAGGATAAATTCACCGTATGATTGAGGTTAAATTAAACAATAAACTAAAATCATTGAAGAAATTACACTCATCTTACACCAATGATAATATTTATAAGTTTTTGTTGGTGACATGACAATATCGTCTCCTCATCAAAAGTTGAATACAATTTAGGAATGTCCACACCATAAACAACCCAAATCTTGCTTTTATCGTACCTCAGGAACACCAAAACTATCTCACACACACACAACAAAACTCAAAATTTATCGTAACCAAGCATTTCCCTAATACAATGGCAAAACAATACCTCACCTTTCCCCTGAGATAACCTCTCCCTTCCCCCCTTTCCTCCTCCCTCACCTGTTATCTCAGTGAGGTATATAGAGCTCAGTGAGGTATATAGAGCCCATTGAGAGAGGGTGTAGGTATCGTATCAACTCTATACCAAACCATGACTTTATTCCTGTAGTTTAATACATTCAGCTCTAACTTCCTCGATCGTCAGTCACTTCTCATTCCTCTCAATTCACAACACGATTCTCCGCTACTCTCAGCTGTACGGGATCAATCGGATTAGCTGAGGATTAACTCCCTCAACTTATTTCGTGTGATGATTTTACACGGTATTGACACCATGAGCATTTCACTCACTTCAAATCTTACCGTGACATGTTAGGTGAGGTGAGGTTTGGTTAGGTTGGGTTACGTTATAGACTCGAGGTGTTAAACCAGGTGTTACTCTACCAAGGACCAACTAATAAACACAAGGTGACTCATACACAGGTGTCATTAACTGTACAGGTGTGGGTGCAGGTAAGGCCACTCCATTTCCACTACTCAATTTAGTTAAAGGTTAGTTAAAACACACACACACACACACACACACACACACACACACACACACACACACACACACGCACACACACACTTATAACCCAGGACTTCCCTACCACATAGTATTTTTCTTATATCTGTGACTTTTAAATATTTCAAAACAACTTCTCTTTCGTTTTTTTTTTTGGCCTGTTAAGAAAAATATCACTTCCTTTCGTACCATGCTTGATGATAACACCTAGTTTCTCTCCCACCAAGATAACATGATAACACCTCGTTTCTCTCCCACCAAGATAACATGATAACACCTTAATTCCCCATTCTTCCTCTCTCCCTCCTGAAAAAATCCCCACACCCATTCCCTCCTTCTCTAAAATAACACCCCCTTCCTCACACACCCTCCCTAAAATAACACCCTCCCTAAAACACCTCCCCACACACCCTCACCCTCCCTAAAATAACACCACCCACCCTTCTCACCTCCTAGATAACACCTCACCTGTTATCTTAGCCAGGTGTAGACGCTGATGACAGAAAAAAGGTATGTAGGTGTTCGTAATGGTTTATAAAGCAACGAGATCATTGAGGTTCTTATCTAATAGAGTGTAATGAAGAAGGTGATAACGTAACTCACCTGTGGCCTATTGTACTCCTGTGGGGGGGGGGGAGGAGAGGTGGAGAGACACACAGAGAGAGGAAGACCGGGAGATAGAGATGGGGGTAGAGAGAGAGAGGAAGAGGAGGCGAGGAAGGGGAAGCACATAGGTCAGTTTAGGAAGTACAAGTGGTGTGTAAACAGCGAAATGCTTAGACCCGGGAACTTCCAAGGACTTGAAACAACAGAGGATGTGGCGACGATAGCTGGGAGATTTGACGTGTGTGTGTGGGTCTGTGTGTGTGTGTGTGTCTGTGGGTGTGTCTGTGTGTGTGTGGGTGTGTGGGTGTGTGTGGGGGGGGGGGGGTGTGCAACGAGTCACTCTGGCGTTACCGTCAAGGCCAATGGTATGGTAGAGTGAGTACCTGTGTTAGTGAATGGTACAAATCTGCGTCACACACTCTCTCTCTCTCTCTCTCTCTCTCTCTCTCTCTCTCTCTCTCTTGCTTATATGATATAGTTATGATGAATAGAGAGAGAGAGAGAGAGAGAGTATATTGTAAGTATATATACCTGAGATAGATAGGTAGATGAGTCGATAGATAGATAGATGAGTCGATAGATAGATAGATAGATAGATGAGTCGATAGATAGATAGATAGATAGATGAGTCGATAGATAGATAGATAGATAGATGAGTCGATAGATAGATAGATAGATAGATGAGTCGATAGATAGATAGATAGATAGATAGATGAGTCGATAGATAGATAGATAGATGGATATCTCTCCCTCGTCAGCTATTTGTAAGGCTTCGTGGAACTGAGGAAGGAATGGAGGGGGAGGGAGGGGGGGAGGAGGGGGAGAGAGGGGGGGGGAGGGAGGGGGGTTAAAGAGCTCACATACACACAGACAACTTTACACATACATACTATCTATTCGTCTTCATCTCTCTCCCCCACACTCTCTCTCCCCCACACACTCTTTCTCTCCCCCACACTCTCTCTCTCTCTCACACACTCTCTCTCTCTCCCCCACACTCTCTCCCACACACTCTCTCTCACACACTCTCTCTCTCCCACATACACTCTCTCCCACACACTCTTTCTCTCCCCCACACTCTCTTTCTCCCACACACTCTTTCTCTCCCCCACACTCTCTCTCTCCCACATACACTCTCTCCCACACACTCTTTCTCTCCTCCACACTCTCTCTCTCTCCCACACACTCTCTCTCCCACACTCTCTCTCTCTCTCCCACACACTCTCTCTCCCCCCACACTCTCTCCCACTCTCTCTCCCACACACTCTCTCTCTCACACTCCCCCACACTCTCTCCCCCACACTCTCTCTCCCCCACACTCTCTCTCCCCCACACACTCTCTCAGCAGTAACAACTCAGGACCACAGTTCACAACCCTCCATTATCCTCAGGTCGACACACGCCAACCAACGACTTTGTTTTGACCGTATCTCTGCCTGGTGACCTCTGATACGAGACCCGGTGACCTTTGACCTCAGACCCGGTGACCTTTGACCTCAGACCTGGTAACCTTAGACCTCAGACCTGGTTACTTTTGACCTCAGACCTGGTGACCTTTGACCTCAGATCTGGTGACCTTTGACCTCAGACCTGGTAACCTTAGACCTCAGACCTGGTTACTTTTGACCTCAGACCTGGTGACCTTTGACCTCAGACCTGGTAACCTTAGACCTCAGACCTGGTTACTTTTGACCTCAGACCTGGTGACCTTTGACCTCAGACCTGGTAACCTTAGACCTCAGACCTGGTTACTTTTGACCTCAGACCCGGTGACCTTTGACCTCAGACCTGGTAACCTTAGACCTCAGACCTGGTTACTTTTGACCTCAGACCTGGTGACCTTTGACCTCAGACCTGGTGACCTTTGACCTCAGATCTGGCTACTTTTGACCTCAGACCCGGTGACCTGTGACCTCAGACCTGTTGACCTTTAACCTCATAGCAGGTGACCTTTGACCTCAGACATAGTGACATTTATGAGATTCGCCTTTACTGTCAGGCTAGGTTGCAGGTAGGTTATGTTAGGTTAGGTTAGTTTAGGTTAGATTAGGTTAGGTTAGGTTAGGTTAGGTTAGGTTAGGTTAAGTTAGGTTAGGTTAGGTTAGATTAGGTTAGGTCAAAAGACTTCTCGGAGATGTTAGTTAATAGTGCTCTCCGCTTCTCTCCGCTTACATTATGTCGTTTTAAATATATTTTTTCCCTCATTTTAAATTCGTGTTTTTCAGCATTAATGTTATTACGTGAATTTGGATTTTTTTTTCGTCCAAGTTGAGAGAAAATGAATAATGGCGACGGAGACGATGTGGTGGCGGGGCGTGACTTATCTCCCAGGCCCTCTCCTAAACACTGTTGAATTACTTTGTAGTTTTTGCTTTTATTTCTCTTCCCGGTGTTCTGGAGGTGATTTTTAAGATCTGGGATACGACAGAACTCTATTGTCTAGCTAGGAAGTAACGAGGAGACATGATAGTAAGGAATAGTTAAGTTTTTTGTGGTAAAGTGAAAAGAAAATTTGTATTCATAACACCATGACTTATCTACCAAGACATTTTCGCCATTTTGTCTCAGAGTTAAGACATTCAGTAGTGTTTTTTTTTTAATGTTAATATCGCATGAACACATAACTAGGTTGGTTAATAAGCTGAAATTATTTAATATTGCAGAAAAATATATATGCCAGTGACCTGAAATATATTTACATTTTATATGAACATGGCTGAAATTAAACCTGTGAAGTCTACATAACAGTAGAGGTTGTAATTAAAAAAAGGACGGTGGTATAGAGTGTGGTAACCATGACGCCGCCCTTACTACACTCCCGCCGTCAGCAGAACTTTGCCTCCACCGCCCGCCATATTTACTCAGCCCTCGTCCGTACGCGCCCTTTTGCCCCTCAGAACCGTCGCACGCCCGCCACGCCGCCCGCACCCACACCTGGGATATGGGGTGACTGTGGGCGTGGCCTAGGGGTGCTCGTTTACCGCACTGTGGGACTGTGGGCTGTGTTGGGCGTGGCCTATGTCGTGGGCATCGTGGCTGGACCAATCGCAGGCCCCGCTGTGTCTTCTTCCCTCCTGGTCGCGGCCGTGACGTCACTACTTACAGGTTAGTTGTCATCTTTGATTGGTTCCACTCTGATTATCATGACGTCACTGATGAAACAGAGAGAGAGAGAGAGAGAGAGAGGCTGCGTCACACACACACACAGGTGATTAATAATTACGTAACAGACCTTTATAAACCTGTTCTCTCAAGGTCATCCAGTACGTCTCTCTCTCTCTCTCTCTCTCTCTCTCTCTCTCTCTCTCTCTCTCTCTCTCTCTCTCTCTCTCTCATTAAGTGGGTAACCTTGACTGCTGTATTATCGCTAGGTGACCACACCCCTAGAGAGAGAGAGAGAGAGAGAGAGAGAGAGAGAGAGATGAACCGCGTAACGACAAGGGAGAAACATGTAAGTATAACACACACACACACACACACACACACACACACACACCCCATCAGACATGACCCTCCTGATTGCCTCTCGTCCGGTGCCACTCAGCTGACTCAGATAGTGCGAATCAGTGCCACACAGAGCCTAGTCGTGCTACATAGAGCCTAGTAGTGCCACATAGAGCCTAGTAGTGCCACATAGAGCCTAGTAGTGCCACATAGAGCCTATTAGTGCTACATAGAGCCTAGTAGTGCCAGTTAGTACCTCATAGAGCCTAATAGTGCCAGAGAGTGTCAGGTATAGACTGATAGAGCCATAACTAGCAAGATAGAGCCATAACTAGCAAGGTAGAACCATTAATAGCATATGTTTTTGAGAATTCGGGTCGGTCGTTTTATTAAAGGATGGCGGTGTGGGGTGAAGCCTCTACGATTACGCCCACGAGCCACGCCCACGAGCCACGCCCATAAAATCACGTCTATAAACCACGTCCCCCCCAAGCCACACCCACAAGCCACGCCCATCCACCCGAGAGGACATGTTAATGTGAACCAGTGTGATTGTGTGTATGTGTGGGCGTGATATACTGGACATGGGCGTGATATACTGGTGCGTGGGCGTGATATACTGGTGCGTGGGCGTGATATACTGTAGCGTGGGCGTGATATACTGGTGCGTGGGCGTGATATACTGTGCGTGGGCGTGATATACTGGTGCGTGGGCGTGATATACTAAGTGTATAATCATTGACAAATTATCTCATTCCTAAATATTATGCAAATGGCTTATAATTCCTTGTTATCTCACGTAATTACTATATGAGTGTAAATTGGAAGGGGGGTAATTAGCGAGTTATTACCTGTGTGTGTGTGTGTGTGTGTGTGTGTGTGTGTGTGTGTGTGTGTGTGTGTGTGTGTGTGTTTGTTTCCTGTGACGCCCCCCCCCCCCCCCAAAACAAACACCTTTTTTTTTACCTGGACACGAATGATAGATGGACACGAATGATAGATGGACACAAATGATAGATGGACACGAATGATAGATGGACACGAATGATAGATAAAATGATATGATAGAATGATTAGCGGCACGAAATTACCTAATAGCCCTTTCATGAATTAATTAAGTGGGGGGTAATTACGTCTTCCTCAGGTGTGTGGTAATTACCGTCAGGTGAGGTGATGTTCCTCCCTCTGTTAATAAGTTTTCTACCTGTTTCGTGATGTTTTTTTGTGGGTCTACAGGTGATTAATTTGTCTACAGGTGTTGATTAATGAGGTAATTAAGTGTGTATGGTAAATTAATTAGGTATCTACAGGTGTTCTCTTCCTCCATCATCTCTATCTATCGCTACCTACCTCTATCCACCTCCACCCATAACCTATAACCTCCACCTACCTCCACCCACCGCGCCACCCACCCATCTCCACCCACCTCCACCCAGAGATCACTAGGGCTTCACCTTTTGCCGAAACCCTGTTGAAATATATCCAGGGTTTCAGTGCAGAATCTAAAACAGCACCGTGGGACACATTGAGACACCGTGGGACACATGGGGATACATTGGAACACCGTGGGACACCTTGAGACACCGTGGGACACATGGGGATACATTGGAACACCGTGGGACACCTTGAGACACCGTGGGACACATGGGGATACATTGGAACACCGTGGGACACATTGGAACACCGTGGGACACATTGAGACACCGTGGGACACATGGGGATACATTGGAACACCGTGGGACACATTGGAACACCGTGGGACACCTTGAGACACCGTGGGACACATGGGGATACATTGGAACACCGTGGGACACATTGGAACACCGTGGGACACATTGAGACACCGTGGGACATCTTGGGACATCATGAGACACCGTGGGACATGTGGCTCTCAGCTCGGTGTCTTACTGTCAACACTCCACTACACGTTGCTAACCCGCCTGGAAACACCCCGAGAATTTTTTTTCTTTCTCCAGTCCCTCGAAGGATCTTACGAGGAATGTTTTTGGTTCGTAAATAAAATGTGTTTTTTCTCTCTCTTCCTTCCCTCTCATTCCCTCTCCTTGCCTCTCACTTACTCTCCTTGCCTTTCACTCCCTCTCCCTGCCTCTCACCCCCTCTCCTGGCCTCTCACTACCTCTTCCTGTTTCTCATTCCATTTCCTGCCTCTCATTCCCTTTCCTTCCTCTCACCCCTTTTCCCTGCCTCTCACTCCCTTTCTCTGCCTCCTCTCACTTCCTCTCCAGGCCTCTTACTCCTTCTCTCGACCTCTCACTCCCTCTCCTCGGCCTCTCACTCCCTCTCTCGTGTAAGTGGGGTGAGTGTATCTCGTGGCGTGCAGTCTCTGTTTAATTCCGTTTTTTATATGAATTGTTTTAAGAATATTAACAAAAGACCCTTTGAGAATCCACCTTTTTCTTGTAACAAAGACCAGCACGTTATTTACAGTCTTCTAATTCGACTTACGATGATGTGAGAATCTTGGGTCTTAGTTTATGATAGAAAATTCGACTTACGATCATGTGAGAATCTTAGGTCTTAGTTTATGATAGAAAAATTCGACTTACGATCATGTGAGAATCTTAGGTCTTAGTTTATGATAGAAAAATTCGACTTACGATCATGTGAGAATCTTAGGTCTTAGTTTATGATAGAAAAATTCGACTTACGATCATGTGAGAATCGTAGGTCTTAGTTTATGAGAAAAATTCAACTTACGAACTTTTGAGGCAAGGAAGGTAGTTTGTCGTTATGTGAGTGTTCCTATGTATGGAACTTAATACGTGGGGGGAGGGAGGGAGGGAGGGGAGTTATTGTCTTAGTAGATAATATTGAAAGGTTTCCTCCTCTTGCCCCCTCCTCTCCCTCCCTCCCTCCAGTCCTTCTCCCTCTCTATTACCTGAGCTCTCCACTCCCTCACAACTCATTCCCTAGACACCTCCCTCTCTATTCCCTCTATCCCTCCCTCCTCCTCCTACCCCTCCACTCCTTTCCCTCTCCTCCACTCACTCCACCCCTCCCTCCTTCCCTTCCTCCACTCCCTCTATCACTCCTTCCTTAAAAAAAAACTTACACCTCCACTCCCTTTCCTCCACCAATTCATCCACCCCTCCACCTCACCCTCCACCAATTCATCCACCCCTCCACCTCACCCTCCACCAATTCATCCACCCCTCCACCAATCATTGCGTTATTTTTACCAATATTTTATCAGGAAAATTGTCGAGAGAGAGAGAGAGAGAGAGAGAGAGAGAGAGAGAGAGAGAGAGAGAGAGACGAGGAAAGGAAATTAGAGACAGAAAGCAAGAGAATGAAGGGGACGGAAGAGAATTACAAAGAGAGAGAGAGAGAGACTGACCTCGATAAAATGCCTTTCTTGTATAACGGGTCGCAGCTCCAACTTGCCTCATTGGGGTGAAGTGATGACCTGTAAGAGGGGTCAACCTGGCTCTCTCTCTCTCTCTCTCTCTCTCTCTCTCTCTCTCTCTCTCTCTCTCTCTCTCTCTCTCTCTCTCTCTCTCTCTCTCTTCCTTCACAGATGAAAAGCCACAAGAGAGTTACGAACGACGTGAATCTGCATAATACATAATGAGAGTGAGAGAACGAGAGAGAGAGAGAGAGAGAGAGAGAGAGAGAGAGAGAGAGAGAGAAAATTTGAGATAGAGCAAAAGTGAGAAAGGGAGAATGAGAAAGTATTATTCACCTCTCTCTCTCTCTCTCTCTCTCTCTCTCTCTCTCTCTCTCTCTCTCTCACACAGCTGAGTCTTACAAAACAGCTGATCCACATGAACACACCCACGTGACTTCAGGTCCTCAGGGAATCCCCCCAGCCCACCTAGCCAGCTGAGTCCTTTGAGTGGGACCAGAAGGGCGTCTTCCTCCTGCCCTGACCACCTCACGCTCGCCCTTACTGACCTCCACACTCGCCCTTACTGACCTCCACACTCGCCCTTACTGACCTCCACACTCGTCCCTGGCTGGCCTCCAGGTCATGACCCCCACTGCCCTGTCCTCCCCCCTGACCACGCAATCGTACCCTCTGACCACCTACTCCTCCCCCTGACCACGAACTCCTCCCCCTGACCACGAACTCCTCCCCCTGACCACCTACTCCTCCCCCTGACCACGAACTCCTCCCCCCTGACCACCTACTCCTCCCCCTGACCACCTACTCCTCCCCCTGACCACCTACTCCTCCCCCTGACCACCTACTCCTCCCCCTGACCACCTACTCCTCCCCCTGACCACCTACTCCTCCCCCTGACCACCTACTCCTCCCCCAGACCACCTACTCCTCCCCCAGACCACCTACGCCTCCCCCTGACCACCTACTCCTCTCCCTGACCACCTACTTCTCCCTCCCTCCTTCCCTCCTCTCTTCTACTTCCTCCCCTTTTCCTCCTTCCTTCCCTCCTCCTTCCCTTCTCCCTCCTTCCCTTAATCCCTTACAAACAACACTCAACGACTCTTACCGCCTCCTCTCCTCCTCTCTTCCTCTTCTCCCTCCTCCTCCTCCTCCTCTCCTCCTCTCCTCCTCCTTCTCCTCCTCCTCTCCTCCTCTCCTCCTCCTTCTCCTCTCCTCCTCTTCTCCCTCCTCCTCTTCTCTCTCCAGGTCACACCTAAACTTGGCTCTTCCATTTTTCGTGACAAATTACCTTGTTGTCGTTGTCGTCGTTGTTGTTTTTGTTGTCATTGTTGTTGTTGTTGTCTTTGTTATTGTTATTGGTGTTGTTGTTATTATCATTGATGTTGTTATTGTTGTTGTTGTTGTTGGTACGTGATGTATGTATGGGTAGTGTGTGTGTGTGTGTGTGTGTGTGTGTGTGTGTGTGTCCATAAGTTTGTAGCGACCTGTGGTGTAATGGTCAGAATCTTCGCCTCGCAAGCTTGTGGCCCTGGGTTCGATCCCCGGGTAGGGTGAAACTATGGTCAAGTTTCTTTACGCCATTTGCCTCTGTCTACCCAGCAGTAATTGGGGACCTGGATTTAATCAATTTAGAATCGTGTTCCGGGGTAATGGTTAGCCAGTGCAGTTGGTGAGTTGTCCGGTCTTCTCGGACTACTCCTTAACACTGGGTCATGCAGCTCGTTAACTCAGGGTGTGGTTGTTGTGTTGGCGACAGCTTCTACACCTTAAACACTGGGTCATGCAGCTCGTTAACTCAGGGTGTGGTTGTTGTGTTGGCGACAGCTTCTACACCTTAAACAAATTCACGCCTAGGTGGTCCTTGGGCCGGCCATCCTCGTTACACGACTGGTGACTATTATTAAGTTTTATCCAGTGTTCCTTTACTGCCAGTCTCTCTCTCTCTCTCTCTCTCTCTCTCTCTCTCTCTAACTTCAAATAACCAGAGAGAATGTATCTGGTAATGACCGTAATGGCCGCCGTAATTAATCTGAAATTGACGCCAGAATAAGCCAGATTTTGTCGTATTTTGGGTCCAGATTTAGTTGTATTTGGGTTCAGATTATTGTTTTGGATCCATATTTTTATTTTGTTATGGGTCCAGATTTTTTTTTCTCCAGATTTTGTCGTATTTTGGCGCCAGATTTTCTTTGGAAATGTTTTAGATATTGTCGCAACTGTGTTAACTATGGCAACTATGGCAACTATGGGCACCAGGTGAGGGGATGAAGGGGAAGGGGGGGATATAGAAGAAGTAGATGAGATGGAAGGGGAGGGAGAGGAAGGAAGGAGGATGAAAAGGAGACGGTAGGAAGGAAGGATAGACAGACAGAGAGACAGATCCTGGCATTCCGCTTAGGGTCCGTCGAGGAGACTGGTGGGCGGTGCGCCTCATAGTAAGTAGGAGAGAGAGAGAGAGACAGAGAGAGAGAGAGAGAGAGAGAGAGAGAGAGAATAGCTCTCACATCCTCCTCCAACATCCCTTCTTCTTCCCTCACCTCCCTCCCTCCCTCCCTCTCTCCCTCCCTCACCTCCCTCTCTCCCTCACCCTTCCTCCCTTCCTCCCACCTTCCCTTCGGCTGACTGGACTAAAGCTCTGGGTAATGATGACACCTTTTGACGTTCACGGGTTCGACTCTCTCTCTCTCTCTCTCTCTCTCTCTCTCTCTCTCTCTCTCTCTCTCTCTCTCCCCTACAATCAGATTAAATAGTGTTGAGCTTCACTACACACAATCCAGGGAATTAGCATGGGATATTACCTGTATTTGTACCTGTAATTACCTGTACGTACCTGTATTTGTACCTGTAATTACCTGTACGTACCTGTATTTGTACCTGTAATTACCTGTACGTACCTGTATTTGTACCTGTAACTACCTGTATTTGTACCTGTAACTACCTGTATTTGTACCTGTAATTACCTGTAACTACCTGTAATTACCTTTATTCGTATCTGTAACTTTACCTGTATTTAAAATTATTATTTCTTATTTCAGGTGAGGTGCCACGTGATTGGTTGAGATGAGGTAAGAAGCCAGTCTTGTACTTCTCCTATTGGTCGATTAGTTAACGTTCTTCGAGTAAGCTGTATTCCTATTGGTCGATCAGGTAACGGTCTTTGAGTAAACTGTATCCCTATTGGTCGACTAAATACCAGACCTATTCTTATTGGTTGAACGTACGAGTCTCTTACCATTTGCGTGATCTTATTGGTCAAGCAGGAGATTGATGACTCCTATTGGTTAACCAGATGACACGCCCTTGCTTGTCGTACGTTTCTATTGGCTGGCCGGAAAATGGATTTCGCTCATTGGTTAAGCTCGTGCTAGCGTATACGAATTGACTCTCCTATTGGTCGAGAATAATACGAATAAGTAGTGTAAAATAAGGATGATTGTGGATGAAATGGGGTTGAAATAAGGTGAAATAAGGACGAAATACAGTGAAATTGGGATGAAATAAGGACGAAATACAGTGAAATTGGGATGAAATAAGGACGAAATACAGTGAAATTGGGATGAAATATAGAGAATTAATGATGAAATACAATGAAATAGGAAAAAAATGGGAAAAACACCAAAATTCTCAAAATACAAAATTCCCAGAAACACACAAAAAAAAATTCTCTGGTATTTACTTCATCGTCCATGAGAAAATTGTGAACAGGTACAGTACAGGTATGTGACTCATTAACAGCAGCAGTAGGTGAGGTGGGCGAGGAATGATGACCCACTGTGTACAAATATTTCATTAGGGGGAGACGAACTGTAGAGAGAGAGAGAGAGAGAGAGAGAGAGAGAGAGAGAGAGAATTTCCTCCACTCCGCCTTGCCTAATATATCTTACATCACACACACACACACACACACGCACACACACACACACACACACACACACACACACACACACACTTTATTATTGTCGGGTAACCATGAACAAGGCAACAGTCCCCCTGCCTATTACTCTTCTGAATGTAAAAAAAGAAACCTAATGTGTGTGTGTGTGGGGGGGGTGTTTGTGGGGGTGTTTGTGGGCGTATGTACCCCTCCACTCTCCCTTCACCCCTCCACTCTCTCAGGAGGAGGGAGGGGCGGTTCAGCAATATTGCAGGTGAGAGGGAAGGAATAGGGAGGGGTGAGGGAAGGAAGTAGAGAAGGAGGGAGAGTTTGCAGTTCATCTACATTGAGGGACGGAGGGAGGGAGGGAGTAGAGAAGGGTGAGGGAGGGAGGGTGTAGAGAAGGGTGAGGGAGGGAGGGTGTAGAGAAGGGTGAGGGAGGGAGGGTGTAGAGAAGGGTGAGGGAGGGAGAGGGGTGAGGGAGGGAGGGGGGTGAGGGAGGGAGGGGGGACCAGTAGAGTATACCTCACGATGACAAGAGAAACAGGAGACCTTCAACGCTCTGCTGAATGCCAGGATCAACTTGGTTACGCCAGGATCGACTTTCATACGCCAGGCGCTTCCGGATATGTGGTGTGTGTGCGTAACTTTGTATGGTGTATGTATGTATGTATGTATGTATGTGTGTGTGTCATCGTCATCATCGTCATCATCGTCATCATTACAGGATCAGTGACTAAGCACGTCCTCTGCTCATGTCTTTTCCACCCTACCTTTCTCTTCTCTCCTCCTCCTCATTCTCCTCCTCACTCCTCCTCCTCTACACTCTTACCCACTCCCTTCTCACCCCTCTCACCCTCTCTGCACCCCTCCTCACCCCTCTCACCCATTCGAACCACTCCCATCCTCGTTTCACCCCTCCACAACCCTTCAATCCATCCTCAACCCTCCAGACCTCTCCACGTCCCTTTCCTCACCCCTCCACACCTCTCCACACCCCTCCACCACAGCTCAGAAGGGAACCCTGTATGAATATTGAATGAGGCAGCGATTCAAAGTTCACTAATCGTTACGTCACTGCCATCAAAGGTTTCTCCGACGTCCTATAGAGAAAGTAGAAAGTTTGATGGCTATATTGTCATGCTGAAGACCCTCTATACTTTCTAAATTACCTGGAGAATAGAAAGGAAAAAGGGCAGATATACAGTAGATGGACTTAGTGAGAATAGAAAGTGAGATTTGTCTAGTGTTAAAAAATACTTGCATGCTTTCTAAACTTTCTTTGAGTTTGATGTTTTATGCTTTCTATTACGTATTTTTTGCATAGATTAAAAGCTGGATGTTTGTAAAAGAGGGCAAAGACAACTCAATGCAACACAACGCAACGCAAATCAATACAATATATGACAAATCGACCAACAACAACAACACGTGACCAACACCATGCATGTTACTACTGTTGCAAGGTACAATCAATATGTGACGCACGCAACCTTGTGTACTGCTATGTTGCAGAGGAGAGTCAGTCAAGGCACGTTCAGGGTATATTGCACACACACACACACACACGCGCGTTGCAATGTTGCTTATCGCAGTTAGTAAAGTGATCATAGTAGGTTCTGTTGCAAGGATAGGTGTGCAATATGCAATGGAGACAAGAGACACATACACTTAATTAAGACCTCGTACGTTGCCGTGTTGCAGAGGACAGTCAGGGCAGAGATCAGAGCACGGAATGTTGCATGGATAGGTGTGCAACATACAAACAGAGACTTATTAAAAACATCATTTAGGTGTTTGTTGCAAGGATCAGTATGCAAGACACATGGTTTGGTATGCAACCTGTAATTGGTATTCAGATACACAGTTAATCAACACTTCACACGCTACAATGTTGCAGAGAATAGTTAACACAGTGTCCACAACGTTTAATCAAAATATCACTTGTTGACATGTTGCAGATCAATACAGAGATCAGGGTATCGTGTGTTGCATGGGTGGGTGTGCAACATGCAGGCCCGGGAGTCTGTATGTATGTTGCAACAGGGCCCACTCACCTCCTGCAACATAGGGTAAATCTCTATTGAATTTTCTATACGTTGGCATGTAGAGTGTGGGGGGGGGGGGGGGGGAGGAGGCGAAAGATTCAATTGTGGTCATGAATGAACTCGTTTTTTGTTTGTATACAAGGACCACCTGGCTTTGTTGACATGTAGGTCAGATGGTGGTGTTGTGGTCTCTCTCTCTCTCTCTCTCTCTCTCTCTCTCTCTCTCTCTCTCTCTCTCTCTCTCTCTCTCTCTCTCTCTCTCTCGAAACAAATTGAAAGAAGAAGGAGATAAGAGAAACGAGAGATATGAAGAGAAACAGAAAATAAACACAGTAAACACAGAGACAGAAGAGAATCAACAAACAATTAGAGAGAGAGAGAGAGAGAGAGAGAGAGAGAGAGAGAGAGAGAGAGAGAGAGAGAGAGAGAGAGAGAGAGCCAAGCAGTGAGGCAGACAAAGAAACAGACAGACAGATATATAGAGAGAGGGAGATTGAGTGATAAATGATGTAGGTGACGCAGAGGGCGTGGGTGGCAGAGGGCGTGGGTGGCAGAGGGCGCGTGGGTGTCAAGAGGCGTGGGATGTTAAGAGGTGTGGGTGGCAGAAGGCGTGGGGGCAGAGGGCGCGTGGGTGTCAAGAGGCGTGGGATGTTAAGAGGCGTGGGTGGCAGAGGGCGTGGGGGGCAGAGGGCGCGTGGGTGTCAAGAGGCGTGGGATGTTAAGAGGCGTGGGTGGCAGAGGGCGTGGGGGGCAGAGGGCGCGTGGGTGTCAAGAGGCGTGGGATGTTAAGAGGCGTGGGTGGCAGAGGGCGTGGGGGGCAGAGGGCGCGTGGGTGTCAAGAGGCGTGGGATGTTAAGAGGCGTGGGTGGCAGAGGGCGTGGGGGGCAGAGGGCGCGTGGGTGTCAAGAGGCGTGGGATGTTAAGAGGCGTGGGTGGCAGAGGGCGTGGGGGGCAGAGGGCGCGTGGGTGTCAAGAGGCGTGGGTGGCAGAAGGCGTGGGGGGCAGAAGGCGTGGGTGGCAGAGGGCGTGGGGGCAGAGGGCGCGTGGGTGTTAAGAGGCGTGGGATGTCAAGAGGCGTGGGTGGCAGAGGGCGTGGGGGAGCTGAGGGCGTGGGGGACAGAGGGCGTGGGGGGCAGTGGGCGCGTGGGTGTCAAGAGGCGTGGGATGTCAAGAGGTGTGGGTGGCAGAAGGCGTGGGGGGCAGAGGGCGCGTGGGTGTCAAGAGGCGTGGGTGGCAGAGGGCGTGGGGGGGGCAGAGGGCGTGGGTTGTCAACGAGGCGTGGGTTGTCAAGAGACGTGGATGTTAAGAGGCGTGGATGTCAAAGAAGCGTGGGTTGTCAAGAGGCGTGTGTGTATGTCAAAGAGGCGTGGTGTGGAGTGGGTTATCAAGAGGCGTGGGAGAGACGTGGGTTATCAAGAGGCGTGGGAGAGACGTGGGTTGTCAAGAGGCGTGGGTGGCGTGGGGTGATATAAATTACTTGGATGTTGCACGAAGGAATTACCATCAACTGCTGAACACTCCTGGAATATCGACCTCTCTCTCTCTCTCTCTCTCTCTCTCTCTCTCTCTCTCTCTCTCTCTCTCTCTCTCTCTCTCTCTATTGACCCATATTATGTAACCCGGGAGAAACCTACACTACTAAATACAGTTTGTTTACATGCTAATCGTGGGTGTGACAGCTTGGGAGGGTTTGGGTGGGGTGGTGGGTGGGGGGTTAGTCCACGGGTCTTTAGCCTCGGAGTTTAAGCGACCTCGTGTTTACATTTTAGGTTCG
Source organism: Homarus gammarus (assembly GCA_958450375.1). Lineage (NCBI taxonomy): Eukaryota > Metazoa > Arthropoda > Malacostraca > Decapoda > Nephropidae > Homarus > Homarus gammarus. The sequence continues at coordinate 67,797 of CAUDMG010003785.1, forward strand.
TGGGGGAGACGGGGGATGATGGATTATTTTAAGGATGATGTTATTTTTAGGGATGGATGATGATGGATAGATGGATGATGTTATTTTAGGAGTAATTGTGATCTTTTTAAAGGGATGGATGATGATGGATAGATAGGGATTTATGGGGGGGTATTTTAAAGTGGGGATTGATGGATAGATAGAGTTTACAGTTACCAAGGATAGATTGGTTGAATATTATGTGTCGTCTTTAGTACTCTCTCTCTCTCTCTCTCTCTCTCTCTCTCTCCCTCCTCCGGTCATCAGGTGGCGTCGTTACTACATTGTTCACCACCATGTACCTTCATTTGCATATAAGAAAGGCATCAGTGTCTTGCCTTTAATAAAGATAGCTTTTTTTTAACTCTTTCTCGTGCACAGCTTCCAAGAGAGAGAGAGAGAGAGAGAGAGAGAGTCCTTGCTTTTGTTGCCTTTGAGAGAAATAGTTCCAATTTTCTCTCGTCTCCACATAGCATACTGCAGTAAAGGCCTCTCTCTCTCTCTCTCTCTCTCTCCCTCTCTCTCTCTCTCTCTCTCAATAATTGGAATCCGCCGTGTCTATATACTTATTTTAATATCGATCTATCATATAAACATCTCATTCCCTCCTTCGTAAACCAGACTTTAATTTAAACCTCTAAGACGAGAGACCATACGAGTTAAAATCGCTTAAAAAGGGGGACACTAGAGGTGGTGGGTGTTGTGAATGATGCTATAAGGGAAATGAGATGCATAAACAGTAAAAAAAAAGAGCATCGGAGGTAGTGTTTGATCCTGTCTTTGATTCCCTTATAGAGAGAAACGGATTCGCAATTTCAGAGATTCGTAAATTTACTTCTGGTACTGCTTTTTCAACTACTGCTACTACTACTATTATTAATACAACTACTACTACTACTACAACAACTACTACTACTACTACTACTACTACTACTACTATTATTACGACTACTATAAACATTTAGGGAATAACACAGTGGGTCTCCAAAATTTAAAATATATATTGTGTGGGTTTTCACTTCCTTGCCCCGAAGCTATTGACTGACTTGCCTGAATTATGCTACCTAGAGGACCGTGTGTGTGTGTGTGTGTGTGCAGGCAATCTTTTTCTACCACTTCCTGTACACACTGCAGGTAGAGAGAGAGAGATTGTATTTTTCCCCTGTGTTAATGTGTACACGAGGCCAGATATATATTTTTCGATAGCTCTTTTTGTATCCATGGACGTATATATGAAGTGATATTTTCGTGTTTATGGCGTGAAATATATCCTGTATATATATATTTCATGTATGAATATGTGTTTGGTAATGTATTTCGTGTACGAGTGAGTATTTTGGGTAGGTTGACAGAGAAAGAAATATATGTATAACCTTTTTATCCATTGTTATTGTTTTGTCTCAAGTTGGGCACATATGATACTAAAATGTCATTAGTGTAGAGGTGAGCCCAACTTGGGTATAAACAAAAGACGATCGCACATCCATCCTAGAAAATATTATATAGAGACTTGTATCCTGTAGGGAGTTATAAAGTCACCAGCGTATGTGGAGTTGAAGCAAGACAGTATAAGGACAATCATCACATGTCAGCCCGGGGAAAAGAATTGAATCCTACAGGAAGCTATGAGGTCATCACCATAAAGAGGTGGGGCGGCACAGGTCTTGAGTATAAACGAAAGAGAATTGAATCCCACGAGAGGGTATTGGGTCATCAGCGTCTGGGGGCAAGCCTAAGATAAAGGAGAGAGAGAGAGAGAGAGAGAGTATTATAGACAACTGAATCCCTAGCTAGGCTATAGGGCCGGAGAGATGAGGCGAGCAACCAACTCGGGTATAAACAAAAGAGGATCGCGCGTGGACCCAGGAAAGAGGATTCAGATGGAATTGATCCCCACATCAATGACATCCACAACCATTCCTCCCAGCTGCCAGGGTACATATGGGCGTGATGTTCGTTTTTACTTTCCGTCTATTGCTTTTCCCTGTGTGTGTTAGTGTATGTGTGTGTGTTTGTGTATGTGTGTGTGTTTGTATGTGAATCTTTGGACACGTTCGCCAGCCTTCTGCCTACAGTGGCGATGGCATTAGTCGTTACTGGAGAATCTAATAACAGTAGAATCCTGATAAATACTTTCTAATTTATTCTTTATTTTGGCGGCGTAAATATTGAAGTATTTATATACTTTGTATCTACTTTCTCTGTGTGTCTCTCTACTTTTATCTCTGAGAGTCTCTTTAAGTCTCTCCGGGAGACTCTACACACTATACTTTGATCTGGAGAAAAAAGAAACTACATAAACTTTGGCAATAAATTTTAGTTAAGACAAAACAAGCCTAAAACTTTTAAAATTTATGCTGGAGGAAGATATAGAGGACGATGATATTTTGAGAAGGAAGACGAAGAAGAAGAAGGAGAAGAAGAAGAGGAAGAGAGAGAGAGAGAGAGAGAGAGAGAGAGAGAGAGGTGTTTATACTCGTGTGGGTCAGAATGTAAATCAGTTCCGACTTTGTAATGTATAAGTCTAATGGCCTGACCTTCCCTCCCTCCCTCCCTCTCTCCCTCCCTCCCTCCTCCCTCCCTCCCTCCCTCCCTCTCTCCCTCTCTCCCTCCTTCCTTCCCTCCTTCCCCCCTCCTTCCTTCCGACCTTCCCTTCTCTCCTCCTTCCCTCCCTCCCCCCTCCCTCCTTCCGACCTTCCCTTCCCTCCTTCCCTCCATCCTTCCCTCCTTCCCTCCCTCCCAACAATATTATCCTAAACTATCTTTCCTCCTTATTTTCCCTCGCCTTCCCAACATGGCGTCATTACTTCCCTGAGCCTGGACTCATTCTCTGGCCTTTTGTTTTTTGACTTAGGAGTTTGTTCTTGGTAAATCCCGCCGCTAGTCTCAGAGTGTGGTAGGAGAGAGAGAGAGAGAGAGAGAGAGAGAGAGAGAGAGAGAGAGAGGGGGTAACTCAGGGTCTCCGGGCACTGGTTTTCATTACGAAGATCATTGTTTTCTAAGACGTTTTCAAATATGGTTCCATTTTTCTATTTAATGAAAACCGCTAGAGAACCCCAGAGACCACTAAAGACCGCTAGAGAACCCCAGAGACCACTAAAGACCGCTAGAGAACCCCAGAGACCACTAAAGACCGCTAGAGAACCCCAGAGACCACTAAAGACCGCTAGAGAACCCCAGAGACCACTAAAGACCGCTAGAGAACCACAGAGACCACTAAAGACCGCTAGAGAATCCCCGGAGACCACTAAAGACCGCTAGAGAACCCCAGAGACCACTAAAGACTGCTAGAGAATCCCCGGAGACCACTAAAGACCGCTAGAGACCCCCAGAGACCACTAAAGATCGCTAGAGAACCCCAGAGACCACTAAAGACCGCTAGAGAACCACAGAAACCACTAAAGACCGCTAGAGAACCACAGAAACCACTAAAGACCGCTAGAGAATCCCCGGAGACCACTAAAGACCGCTAGAGACCCCCAGAGACCACTAAAAACCGCTAGAGACCCCCAGAGACCACTAAAGATCGCTAGAGACCCCCAGAGACCACTAAAGATCGCTAGAGAACCCCAGAGACCACTAAAGACCGCTAGAGAACCACAGAAACCACTAAAGACCGCTAGAGAATCCCCGGAGACCACTAAAGACCGCTAGAGACCCCCAGAGACCACTAAAAACCGCTAGAGAACCACAGAGACCACTAAAGACTGCTAGAGAACCCCAGAGACCACTAAAGACCGCTAGAGACCCCCAGAGACCACTAAAAACCGCTAGAGACCCCCAGAGACCACTAAAGATCGCTAGAGAACCCCAGAGACCACTAAAGACCGCTAGAGACCCCCAGACAGAGACCACTAAAGACCGATAGAGACCCCCAGAGACCGCCTAAAGACCCCCAGAGACCCTAGAGCCTGATATGTCCTTTCCATCCGTTTTTTTTTTGGGGGGGGGGGGGCAGAGGGGAGGTTAACCAAACGTACAGTACCTTCCCCCGTTCTCTGCTTATGGTGGCTACAGACGTTCTAACATTCTAACTAACTTAAATTATCTCGGTATCGTATTTTAAATGGGGCAATTAGAACCCTCCTTACTATCAATTAAAGATAAATTCAAGACGAACCTCTGAGAATCCATCTTTGTGTTGTAAATTAAGGACAGTTCGTAGACGAGGAGGGAAATTTATTACATGACTCTATAAGAATCCGGATTTAGTGTTTAGCAAAGGTGGAGTTTGTTTACGTTAGAGAAAAACGTATATATACTCCTTCTTTCCCTCGTTTCTTCCCTCCCTGCTTCTCTCCCTCTCTGCTTCCCTCTCTCTCCCCCTCCCTCTCTTCCATCCTCCCTTCTTCTATCTTTCTACTTCCCTCCGTCTATCCCTACGTCCTTCCATCCTTTCCTCTCTCCCTCCCTCTCTCCCTCTCTCTCTCTCTCCCTCTCCCTCTCTGCCCCTCTCTCTCACACTCTCCATCCCCGCCGCCTGGAGGTAACTACTCAGGTGTGACAGGCGTAACCCTCCATCACCCTAAACCTGGCAGGGCGCAGTGAGAAGGTAGTACTCCCAACCAGCCCCTCACCTCTCACCCCTCACCTCTCACCCCTCACCCCTCACCCCTCACCCCTCACCTCTCACTTCTCACCTCTCACCCCTTACCTCTCACCTCTCACCTCTTACCTCTCACCCCTTACCTCTCACCCCTCACCTCTCACCCCTTACCTCTCACCCCTCACCTCTCACCTCTCACCCCTTACCTCTCACCTCTCACCCCTTACCTCTTACCTCTCACCCCTTACCTCTCACTCCTCACCTCTCACCCCTTACCTCTCACCTCTCACCTCTCACCCCTTACCTCTCACCCCTTACCTCTTACCTCTCACCTCTCATCCCTTACCTCTTACCTCTCACCCCTCACCCCTCACCCCTTACCTCTTACCTCTCACCCCTTACCTCTCACTCCTCACCTCTCACCCCTTACCTCTCACCTCTCACCCCTTACCTCTCACCCCTTACCTCTTATGTCTCACCCCTCATCTCTCACCTCTCACCCCTTACCTCTTACCTCTCACCCCTTACCTCTCACCCCTCACCTCTCACCTCTCACCCCTTACCTCTCACCCCTTACCTCTTACCTCTCACCTCTCACCTCTCACCCCTTACCTCTTATGTCTCACCCCTCATCTCTCACCTCTCACCCCTTACCTCTTACCTCTCACCTCTTACCTCTCACCCCTCACCCCTCACCCCTTACCTCTTATGTCTCACCCCTCATCTCTCACCTCTCACCCCTTACCTCTTACCTCTCACCCCTTACCTCTCACCCCTCACCTCTCATCCCTCACCTCTCACCTCTCACCTCTCACCCCTTACCTCTTACCTCTCACCTCTCCCTCTTCTCTCCCTCCCAGGTTTCTGCTACGCTGAGCTCGTTACCTGGAACACCCAATCATCAGGACAGGTGTACACGGCCACCTACCAGCTAGTGGGGGAACTAGTAGCCTATTTACTGGGGATTATCAACATCCTCTTCACCGCCTCCTCCCTGGCCGCCGTCAGTAAGGCCCTGGTAAGTATTTAAAGCTGTTTGGTTGGTCTTATACAGGTAAGTGACGTGTTTATTGTTGTTTTTAGTCTGGTAATTAAAACTCAGGTGTTACAGTGTGAGTTAATTAGTAAATCTCAGATGTGCTAGTATCAGATAACACACACACACACACACACACACACACACACACACACACACACCTGTAATTAACCTGTGTGTTCCTCTCCGTGACAGTCGGCGACCATGGACTACCTGTGTGGAGGGAAGGTGGAGAGTTTTGTGGCCTCGCGTATAGGTCTCCTCCCGGCCTCTCACCTTCCACCTGACTTCATCGCCGCCGGGGCCTCCCTCTCCGTCGCCGTCATCCTCGCCTTGGGTCTAGAGGTGGGTTATAGAGTGGGCTAAGGTGAGTGTAGAGGTGGGTTGGGGGATGGTTGGGTAGAGACACGTAGGAGAGGGCGTGGGAGAGCTAGGACATAGAGCTGAGGGTGTGGGAGAGCTAGGACACAGAGCTGAGGGCGTGGGAGAGCTAGGACATAGAGCTGAGGGCGTGGGAGAGCTAGGACATAGAGCTGAGGGCGTGGGAGAGCTAGGCCACAGAGCTGAGGGCGTGGGAGAGCTAGGACACAGAGCTGAGGGCGTGGGAGAGCTAGGCCACAGAGCTGAGGGCTAGGTCACAGGATCTCACCAGTGATAGAAACAGGAGAATCTCAGTTGTTTTAAAAGGTCTCTCAGGGAGGCAGAGGAGAGAGAGAGAGAGAGAGAGAGGCGTTCAAATTCAGGGATTCAGAAGACACATGAGAGATAACAGTGAGAGGTGTATGTACTGTATGTTAATTATCTCACTAACATGTCTCTTTTCTTCTCTTCTTCCTCCTCCTCCTCTTCTCCTTCCCCTCTTCTCACTAACTCTACTCCTTCTCTTCTTACTCCTTTTCATCTATCTACCTCAATTTCCTCCTCTCCTCGTCCCATCTTCTCCTCCTCCTACTCTTTCTCTCCCCTATTTTCCTCTCCCCTCCTCCTCCTCCCCAACACAGCAAGCCGGACTCCTGAGGGTGACAATGAGCGTAACGACTGTGGGCGGGCTGGTGTTCTTCCTGATCGTGGGCGGCCTCCATACTGAAGACAACCCGGAGCATATCCACCACGCCCTCAACATTGGGTCCTCTGAGGTAAGTGTGGGCGTGGGGGGGAGGGGTGCTGTGTGGGCGGAGGGGGGGGGGGAGCTGCGTGTGTGTGTGTGTGTGTTGTGTAAACCGGGATACAAAAACGTAGAGAAAATTGATAAGTACGAGATAAAAATAAGTAAAAAGGTAATCGAACATAACGAAGAAGAGGGAGAAGAGGAGGAGGAGGAGGAGGAGAAGGAGAAGGAAGAGGAGGAGGAGGAGCAGGAGGGTGTCTGCGTCATCAGCTGTTGTCCCGCAGGCTGACGGTTCCATTACGCAATCAGGTGTCGCGCCAATCATCACATTCCCGCATCTCAGATTGCCTCCTCAACCAATCTTTTTTCCTCCAATCCTTCCTTACGGCTGGTGAGGGGCCATTCCTTGAAAATATTCCATTATCTCTCTCTCTCTCTTTCATATACGTTTTTATCTCTCCTTTATTAATATATTTCCCGCGTCTAGCTTTTTTTTTTTACGGGTATTAGCCCACCCGGACACTGGCCACTGACCCACACCGGGGCCTGGGGGGCGAAAATGTGATGATAATAATAATAATAATAATAATAATAGTAATAATAATAAACCACAAAGAAAAAAAACATATCAATAGTGAGAAATTATATATGTACTGTATGTTGTGTTGTCAAAGTAAGAGAAACAATTGAGACCTGCAATTGTGTGTAAATGAGGCAAAAAGTCAGATCAAGAACCTCTTTTGTTTATCCTTTGTTTTGATTCGTTTATAGTCGCTAAGTTTTGTTTGGTTTAAGTGTTTATTGTCGATGTTCACATGTTTTGTATGTGTGTTTTATTATAATTTAATTTAAGTAAAGAATAATGCCGAGTATCTCGTTCGTATACCTAAAAAAAATAATAAAAAATGTGAAAACTTATATTAACTTGACTCGGCTCAGGAACGTAAATGGTTAAAAAACGCTAAACTGAAAAATATGTTAGTAAGCGCTAGAATTAAGCAAAAAACGCTAAACATCAAATCAACAAACAAACGTTAACACTTAAAAAACAAAACAAAAACAAGTAAGAAAACAATAAACAAGAAGAAATATTAAACAAAATACACAAGAACGTTCTCTCTGACAGCATCCAAACACTTAAATCAACAACAAATTTACGCAAGACACAGTGAAGTGTTCTTGACTCAATCTTCTGGACGTCTGAGTGGTTGTCTGAGAGAGAGAGAGAGAGGTGTAACGTCAGAAGGAAGCCTGGACATAACAGCTAGGTAATGTTATGTGTATTGGGTGAGTCTCCGTGTGCGGGAAACAAAGAAAGATCGACCAAGTACTAGGGAAAAAATGTCAGGGGAAGAAATAAGAGAAAAAACCTAATGTAATGTAATCGAATCTAACCTAACCGGATTTGTGTTTCGATAATGCAATAACTCGATAGTTTAATTAAAAAAAAAGGATGAATCACCTGAAACCACGAGTGATTTATTTTAAGGGAAGACCATAAGAAGGAGGAGGGGGAGGAAGAGAAGGAGGAGGGGGAGGAAGAGGAGGAGGAGGAGGGGGAGGAAGAGAAGGAGGAGGAGGAGGAGGGGGAGGAAGAGAAGGAGGAGGAGGGGGAGGAAGAGAAGGAGGAGAAGGAGGAGGGGGAGGAAGAGAAGGAGGAGGAGGAGGGGGAGGAAGAGAAGGAGGAGGAGGAGGAGGAAGGGGAGGAAGAGAAGGAGGAGGAGGAGAAGGAGGGGGAGGAGGCCGTGGTTAGGAAGAAGTGATGCTCATTTGTTCTCCAGACTCTCAGCGTGGTTTGTTGTGGTGGTTCTGGGTTTCACTGAGAAGTTATTCAATATTTCGTGATGACGTCAGCGTGATGTCCTCGATTCCATTGAAATTATTCAGGGCAATCTTTTCCACGCTTCATTGTGAGGGGTCGCCGCCACACACACACACACTCACGCGCACGCACACACACACACACACACGACTGGAAGATTGAGTGTGCGGAAAGGAAACACTGAAGTTAAGTCTTTGCCTCCCTTATTTCTCTGTTTTATTCTCTCATTATCTCCCTAAGTCAGCCTTCCTTCTGTCCGACCTTCCTTCCTTCCTTCCTTCTGTCCGACTTTCCTTCCTTTCTTCTGTCCGTCTGGTAATTAACAAGCCAAAGTGCCTTACAACCACGAAGGTAATTTGCCGCCTCTCAGTTATGACGAGGGGCGTGGGCGTGGAAGCGTGTTGGCGTAGGAGTTGTGGGGATAGGAATACGGGCGTGTGGCGTAGGGATCGTATTGGCCTAGGGTTGTATTGAAAGACCTCTCAGGGACACACAACCGATTTCCTACCCACTTAACCATCGCGATCTTGACCTGTACAGTACGTGTTCAATACCCATCGAGTTACTCAATCACCACCTACTTCTGGACAGTTTCCTCACTCACTGGCACTCGGTATAACAAGCTCATTATTTACCATTGTTTACATCACGTGACTAACCAGTGTTATTATTTGTACTGTATGTAACTATAGACAAAATTATAGCTCTTAATTACTATATATTTCAGCCCAAAACCCTTATAGATCTGTTCAAAGTGGAAGAAAGTTAGTTTTTATTTGGATAGATAACCGAGAATATCGTTTGAAGGAAATAAATTCATAACACAGGGATACAACTCTCGTTCTTTTCATAAATAATAATATCAATGAACTAGTAACAACAACAACAACAAGTTACAGAAAATACGATTAATAATGTTATATAATTATGGCAGATTCTTTAATAAAAAAAAATTCTTGCTTCATCACAACCGCGTCACCAACACCACGACGCATTATGTCAATCTTCGTTACAACTTCTTTTACCAATACGACGCAACAATCATCGTCTTTGTCACAACTTCCTCACCAATACAACGCATTACTGATCAACTTTGTTTTTACAGTTGTTGGCTGGGGCGGCTGTGTGTATGGCGGTGTACAGTGGTTTCTACGAGACGGGCCGACTGGTGAAGGTACACAGGCGACCTCACCGTGCTTTACCTATCGCCCTCTCCCTCGCCACTGGCCTCACCTTCCTCGCCTTATTCGCCCTCGGCATTGTCCTCACCCTCATGACAGGGAATGAGTGAGTATTTGTGTGTTTATCTGTCTTTAGAATAAGAAATTAAGTAAGTAGATGTAGGCCCTTTATTCGTGGTACTTGACTCAACATCAATACAGTACTTATTTTATTCCAGTCGTCTCATTATACTTTCCTATAGTCTGTCCCCAAGACTTACTCAGTCACTTCGTCTCACCAAGCCTTACAATACCAGGAACACGCATCTCTCGAGAATTTTAATAATAAATTCAGTTTTAGAGGTAACATTCCCTGACTGCCATTATTGGTGAAAACTTTGACGCGGACATATTTTTTTTTTATCATCCAAGAGAAAAAGAAGTTAGGAAGTCGCTGTTTTTTCCCTTTAAGACTTACATATTTTTTTTTTTATTGATTTACATTTTTATTATTTACGTCTGAGATTTACAGTTTTTGTTACTTTTTTGTACTTCATTTGTTTTCCAGTTATTTACAGAATTTAGGAACTTACATAAAACATTTTAGAAACCGAGTTATCTATTAGAAACCAGATAAATTTAGAGACCAGACGCATATGCTTAAAGTCAGGAAAAACCTAGTTGTAAGCATGTAAGTTTCTTGTAGTTAAAGTATAAACTCCTTTCTAGAGACCGAGCCCTTCATTAAGAGACCGATCCTTTCCTTTAGAGACCGATCCTTTCCTTTAGAGACCGATCCTTTCCTTTAGAGACCGAGCCCTTCATTTAGAGACTGATCCTTTCCTTTAGACATGTTTTCTTCTATCACAACACCTTAGGTAGAATTTTAGAAACCGTTTTTATATAGAGACCATAATTCTTCAGATACTGAACCCATTTAGACGCCAACCTTCATTGCCTTTCTAGATACCAACTCCCCTTACAAAACAATCCTCGTTAGAGACCAATTTCATAATAGAAACCAATCCTCTTCATTTAGAGACCTTTAACTTCGTAGATACTAACTCCTCTTCGAAAAACACCAAAAGCCCCATTAGAAAACAACTCCCATCATCCCTATGTTAAGGAACCCGTGTCTAAGCAGGTCTTTCTTCGTCAGGATACTCCCGAAGGGCGCCCCACTCATACAGGCCCTGGAGCGTCGTGATGTTGGTTGGGCCAGACTCGTCCTCGGTTCCTCCCAGGTATGTCTTAACTATGTCTTCTGTATGTCTAACTACTGTATGTTCTCTGTCTAGTGTGTCTAACTATGGCTTCTTCCAGGAATGTCCAATGTCACCTTTGTAATGTATGTCCAATATGCCCAAACATGTTCAGTATGTCTTCAATATAGTGTAAGTAATTTATAAAGATGTCTGAAATGTCTTTAAGTCGCCATCTAGAGAATTTCTACCTACAAGGCCATCTTCCTCTTGCAGGTGGTGATGTTGTGCCTGGCGCTGGTGGAAGCTGCCGATCCACTCTCTAGACAGCTGGTGTTCTTAGCCACAGATGGTCTCCTCCCGTCCACCCTCGCCCACCAGTGTTCCCGCACCTCTTCGCACGCCCACGCCCACCTGTTTGGAGGCTCCCTGGCTGCCCTCTTCGCTCTCTTGTTCAGTCACGTCCTCGTCCTGCAGGTGAGTGGGAGAGTGTGAGTGGGATAAGGTGTGAGTGAGTGAGAGGGTGAATGGGAAAGAGGGTGAGTGGGAGAGAGGGTGAATGGGAAAGAGGGTGAGTGAGAGAGGGTGAGTGAGAGAGGGTGAATGGGAAAGAGGGTGAATGGGAAAGAGGGTGAGTAGGAGCGAGGGTGAGTAGGAGAAAGGATGAGTGGGAGAAAGTAGGAGTGGGAGAGAAGATGAGTGGGAGTCGCCAACAGTGCCTAACAGAGAGCTAGTACATGCCCACAGTGCCCACAGTGCCTAACAGAGACGTTACCGACCTCCCAAGCAGCTAACAGACCGATCAGTAGCAAAAAGGATAAAATAAAAAAAAATAAAGAAGTTCCCCATATCAGAGTTTCGTTTTCTTTTATTGCTTCAAAGAAAATGGACGTAAATAAAGTAAATGAATGAGTTTAAATGAAGAACTTAAATGACTTTGAATGAGTTTAAAGGTGTTACCGTAGTATTAAAGAGACCAACCGAGTATAACTTTAATTAAATGGCTAATAATAATAATAATAATAAGAAGAAGAAAATGGAACTTTATTAGTTTTTTGCAGAATTAATATTACGTTGCAGATTAACAAAATATTAATAAGAATAAATGGATTTCAGGTTTATTAGGGACCCAAGTATATTTGACTGGTAAGGTTAGATTAGGATATGCTAGGTAGATTAGATTGGTTAGACTTGATCACAATAAATTAAGATAGATTAGTTAGGTTAGATCTTGTTAAGTGAGGATTTGGTTAGGTTAGGTTTCACTGCTATATCACAAGTGATGTGTTTCTATTGCAGTATATCTGTGTTTAGTCCAAGAAAAACACTGTTATAATTCACATGTACATTTTACTAGCTAGAAAACGTACATATTTATATATAAGCCTTAATTATATTTGTAAAATCACAGTACAGTATTAAATGGAGGTAGAATGTTGGCCTAGTTGTAATGACTAATTTTACACACATGCATGGGCGTCTGCAGGGGGTGCAAGGGGGTGCACTTATACCCCCTGGGAAGTCTGAAGTGTTCTTTTTTCTGCAGTCCTTGTGCACAATGTGCGTATAATATTACAAGTTCTTAAGTGAACTGTTTGTGCCTTAACATTCCTCCTACGGTCACTTGTGATAAGCCGGTACTCTAGACAATTCTTCAGTGTGGGAGAATAATGATGTCATTGGTAAGAGTGACAACTGGTGTCTGGGCCTGACTGGCTGACTCAGGTAAGACCGTCATGATGTCCACATCACAGAGGAACAGTACGTGTATACCTGGTGTTAGGTCATGATGAAGCCGTGACCACTTGTCATTTAAACTGTCTAAGCATTATTTTACAGTTAGTTAATTTCACAATTTTCAGAAATACTGTTCTTGACTTATTGTAATGTAACTCAACTATCTGTGTGTTCTTTGTTAAGATTTTTAATAACTAGTATGATATTTGGGTAACTGTACAATTAGTCTTGTACATTATGACACATAATTACAGTAAACCACTATATAATATTCATTAATGAAAATTTGAGCAAAACTAGTACAGTATTGTGAAAGTTCTGATGTCGGTACCGTTGGGGGAGATTTTTATTTATAATTTTTATTTATGCATATTGTTACGTAAATTATTAAATTTTATGCATGCTTCAAAGACTGCTACAGTGAGTTCATGTATACCAGCTTGTTACTTGTAAAACCAAGTTGTGGTGGTAATGTGAGAAAAGATCCAATGGTTACTGAATGTAGGAAATAAATAACAGTTAAATTATATCTACGACATCGATAATTTTTATGAGGAGTCGCGATCCTGGTGTGAAATATGGACACAGTGTCAACAGAATATCCAGACATATTTCCATCATTCTGCTGTAATGATGCTTTCAGTATCAGCGGTCATGACATTATTGATTAAAGTTAATTTCCTTTGCAATATTTACTGTACTGTAAATTCCTACCTCATAAAAGAAGGAAAGAAAATCATAATCTGGTGATTGCTTTCTGATTCCTTTACAAAACCATGAATCTACCTGTGATGACACTCACCTCTAAGCTTAACACCTCTCCTCCAGGTGTTGGCTACATGTGCTCTGTGCCTGAATGTGGTGGTGGTGTTGACGGTCATGTACCGCCGCCACAGGTGTTCTTATGGTTCTCTGTGTTCTGTGGCAGCCACCGCCTCCTCCAGCACCCCGTACAGCTATCAGCGTGTTGCTCCTCCACACTCCCGTCAGGAGAGAACCCTGCACTTCCTCAAGGTGAGAATTTGGTAATGAGGAGACAGTTTTAATATTCCTCCATTTTAGGGTCAAACCACTACTTGACGTACACTGGTATCAGGGTTGCCATGATTTAAATCAAACGATTTAAAACAGTTATTTAAATCAGCAATTTTTTAAATGTTAGTGTCATGCATGAATATTTTCATATTACATACATTTTTTAATGCCTCTTCAACTCTCAGAATGACAAGTCAGTGGCTAAAAGTAGCAGCTGTGATTCAAAAATGTTAATTATTTTGAAATAAGACAAATTTAGAAGTGATGTGATTTGATTGTTTCCTGTTTTATCAAATTATCTAAAGCACTGTGCAGTACAGTACAGTTTAACTGTATCAGCCATTAATTTCATTTATCTCTAAGAGTATGCTTCAAAATACACAAACAAAGGAATTCTTGCCAACACAAATTTTGGTCTTATTAAAGCAAATTCAAGTGCTGTAGCTTTATTTATTTTTTACTTGTCCATATTTGACCTAAATACTGTGCAACGTTGCATAAGAACATATGGTTTTCACACTTTTTATTTCATTATGATATTTATGACATAATTTAATACAGTGTCTTCTCATAAATCATTTATCACAGGGTTTTTTCCAACCCTGACTGGTATGTAGGATAAGCTTAAATTGCTTTTTAAAACCTGAAATGATGATATAGTGTTTTAGTATTTGTGTGATCTAAGTGACTTGTGTTTTACAGGATGGGATGCGGGTCCTGCCTCACAGAGTTCGAACTCAGAAGGATAAGACCTCACCCTTCACCTCTCCGGACTCTGAGAGTGGTGTGAGTGGTCTGGGCCTCGACACCCGTGATGTTGTTCCTCTGCTTGACAACTCTGAGGACCCTCACGCCTCACCTCTTGCCTCCCCTCTCACTGACACCCTTACCTCTCCCCTCCATGAGCTTCAAGAGCAGGATAATAATGTAGTGAGTCAACAGCAGCAGTTTCAGTGTGTCAGCCAGGAGACAGCTGTGTCAGATACAGAGTCTGGTGCTTCAGGCTATGGCACCGACACAGAAGCAGAGGATGACATTGATGCAGCAGTGGCAGAGTATCAGGAGAAGCTGAGGGTGGCCACACTAGACACAGGCATTCCCCGCACCCCCACACCAGCCTCGGCAAGGAGAGCATGTGTGGCCTTATCATTATTATTGGTGACAGTGACGGTGGCAGCTTTGGTGGCTGTGTATGGCTGGGAAGATGGTCGGGATCACCCGTTCCAGGTGGTGGTGTTGTCAACATCCATGTTGGCAACACTAGTAATTGTGGGACTAATGACCCGGCTTCCTACACTCCGCCCCACCCATTTGGCCTCCTTTAGGGTTCCTGTCGCTCCCTGGCTCCCTGCTGCTGCTCTGCTTCTTAATGTCATCCTCCTGGTGCAGGTGTTGAGACACTCTTGGATCGTCCTCACACTTTACACCACAGCAGGTATGGTCATCCTGCACCATCACAGTCAAACCATAATTGATATAACTCAGAGAAGTATTTCATATCTAAATTTTTATCCCAGAGCTTGATGTAGAATGAACAGAAAACATTTTTTTATGGAGTAATATATTCTAAACACCTTCAAGCCTATTTCATCAACAAATTTATCAATCATTTGCTGTATTACAAATCTTCAAAATATTGTGATACAAACCTATATGAGCTCATAATATTGTTGGCTTAATGGATGTTAATCATATCTCCCGCTGCTGGATGTTTCACTCTGTCCCTCTCCCCAGGCCTGGCATGTTACTTCGCCTATGGGATTCGCCATAGTGCTTTAGCCACGCAGGAGGTCATGACTCAACGTGGTCCAGCCTCTGAGGTCATTCATCTGGAGCCTCTGATGCCCCCATCCTTCACTCCCACCCTTCTACAGGCATCACCTCAACTACGCCATGACCCCTCACGTCTCCCCTCATATCACCAGCACTTCACCAGACTCACGCAGGTTGATACTGTCCTTATCACCAGGTGAAGCAGTCACCAAAGGGCAGATGAAACCAAGTTGTAAGAAAATTCAGTCTCATAGGCAGAATCTTCATGTACTGTACAGAAGACTTTTTAAGGTACTGAGTTGTGATAGGTGGCCAAAGAAGTGAATCTTAGCCAATTAATTTTAGGTTAGACCATGGTCTTGACTTAGCCCTTAGGCAGACTTAGTTTTCAGCCTTGAATCATGGTTAAAACGTATTGGAAAACTTCAGCCTTGGCTTCAGTCTATTGGTAGATTCAAGTTTTAGTCTCAGTCTGTTGGTAGAATCAATGCTTGGTCTTCTTCAGGAACCATAAGATGCCAAGCATGGCATAATTGTACTGGTAGACTCATCTCTTGGATTTGACCTGCAGTTGAAGTCAAGTCGTCATCTCGACCCACTGGCAGGATCAAGTCTTGGTCACGACTAACAAGTAGCCTTCAGTCTTGATCTTAACTCGCTGGTAGAGTCGAGCCTTTTTCTTGGGTCATGACACAGTGGGTTACCATCACCAAGTGCTTTACATCTAATCAAATAACAGGTACATCTCCATAAGGTGTCCTCAGCATCACCTCCAAGTGTCCACACAACATGATTCTCAGCCAAACTTCCATTATAACATTATTAAACCCACCTAATAATTCCTCAGACAAAACAAAATACTATACAGTGCACTGTATTTTTAATAATTTTCTAGAATATAAAACAATTACAGTATATAAGAAATATTTAGATATACCAAACATAGGAGAAAAAAGAATCGGTAAACATGAATGTTAGAGAGTACTGATGACAGTATGTAAGTCGGACTTTTCCCACTCGAGCAGTTATTGTCCCCTGCTAGGTAACCAAACAGGACTTGGAAATGCAATAGTCCGTGTGTCTTCAATCATGCATGTTTATGTCTGGATTGTGAATGTAATAACTTGACAACAAAGTAAACCAAACTCTTAATCTCTGGTGCAGTGCTACCTGTTATGGGCCTCTTGTACGAGTATAACAGTGACAATTTCCCCTCCTTAGTTTAGTGAGGCATGGCCTCCATTGTCACCTGGTGCAGTTGTGGTCATCATTGTCTCTTGGGGCAGTTGTGGCCATCATTGTCTCCTGGCCCAGTTGTGTGTCCAGCGGAGGAACCTGAATCTACTGGATGTATCTTGTTAATATATGACTAAACAATAATAAACTTCCACAATGACTGTGTGTGTGTGTGTGTGTGTGTGTGTGGTAGCAATAAGATTAAGAGCTTGCAGTGAAAAAAGGTACAACTTTACTTCTCAAAATATATAATGGGTACAAACTATAAGGCTTCCAGCTCCTGAAGTTACTGTACTGTATGAGATTGTCCATTGGCATTATTATTATTATTACTACTGTACTTATCGTTAACATTATAATTAGTATTAATTTCTATTATTAATTATTATTATTAGTCACTAATACTATAAATAATATCGTGAGTATCAGACTAGTCTACTGTGTCGCCCAAATGGAGATAAACAAATTTAAAAACTAGCGGCAAAACACACGAGGGCGGTAAGTAGCCGTTGATGCAGTGTACATCACCCAAACACACGAGGGCGGTAAATAGCCGTTGATGCAGTGTACATCACCCAAGGCCTCCCTCGTCTCTTCACCGACACACCCGTCAGTTATATCTGCTGTAATGGATGACCCCAAAGCACTGGTATATAATGGGGATATATCTTAGTTATTTATCTTAGTACATCATGTGATATTTTCTCTTATTGTATGTTCCTTTGGTACTGTATGTGATGAGATACAGTATCATATTTATTCATTGTTGTACCTTATGCAATACAGTGTAAAAGGAGGGGGAAGGGGGGGGGGGTTGTCTCGGATTTTGGAAGGTGAGGAGGAGATATTGTTCTTTAAAATGTTCGTAGTATTTTGTTTTTAATGGTTGATTACAAACACTGGTAGGTGACGGGGAATCTCTTTATCATTCTTCCTTGTAAGTCGTGTAATAATTTGTGTTGACGTAGCATTACAAACGCTCTTACGTGATTAGAATTCTTTTGTTGTATTTTTTCGTGTGTTGTATAATACACTAGTAATGCATGACCACAAACACTTTGTAGACGATGAGAATACCTTAGCATGTATTTCCTCAAACCTTATGTTGCATTTTGTGTTACTAAACCACCACAAGCATCACACCATATAGAATACAGTAACCTAAATCTTTGTTCCTTCCAGAGTACAATGTTGTTATTTTACTGTACTTTTCTTTACACCTCGATTGCTGTATGTTGGTCAAGTAATGCGTTACTTTGATTTCTTTATCTACGCACTCCTAGTAGTACACTATAGTATATTAGTTTGTTGACAGTTTGATTCGGAAATAACATGTTGGTGATGTGTCAACAGTGATGCAACGTTCAGTGCGTCCTGTCATGTATAAAACCTTATTTACTTTCTTTAGTTTATCCTCTTTGCCACAAGTTAACTTATTTATGGTTGTCTCTGTTCTAATTACATAAAGAGTTTCCTGAATAATGGTAGAAATCACATTTTCGGAACTAATCTAGTCGTGATGCTTGTCGTAAAAGTTAAGTTTGGTATCGGAGGAACAAGATGAGTTATTGTGTCGAGTTAATGGCTGGTGATGGTTTGTGAATATAATTTTAAGAGTTTATGTATAAAGTTGGATAATTTACAGTAATTAAAAATATATAGGTTTCAAGGACTTTATTGAAAATGTCAGCATATTAAAGTTTAGTTAGAAAATTCTGTCCAATAATTATACTAAGTTTACACAAAGAGTTTTGGGTTATAATTTACTTGTCCAGTCATGCATTTTTGTTAGTCTTAAGTTTACTTTTAATTGCCGTGAACTACGTATACTGCTTGTGCATTATCTTTTAACCCTTACTATTTATCTAAGTACAGTAAACAGAAAGTTCGCTGAATAATTTAACATTTCAGACCATACATCATACAGTGTGTCCTGTAGGAGTACTGTACTGTAGTTATGTATCATTAGCAGTACAGTAACACAACACTGCAGGCCTTTCATCTCATCTGATGTCTACAGGAAGTGAAATATTAGACTGGCAACAGTACTTAGTAAACATAAGAATGCCATAGCCTTAACTTATAATTCTTTCAGAGGATTATATGCAATTATGGGTAAGATTGATGAAACTTTACCTGCCAAAGCCCAGTTTTGCTACATACAGGTGAGAACTACTTGAACTATGGGCTACCTGAGCCATAGGCTACCTCAAGCTGACCCTCACACACCACAGTCCTTGTCGGGAAAATCAAACACTACTAAAAGAGGTACAAATGTGTGAGTTGTTCAAGTTTTTGTAGCTGAAGGTGGAGTTCTTGTCCTTCATACCACAGTGTTTACTTGTAATAACATCTTATTGTAAGTTTCCTTGAGGTTTAATGCAGGTTAACAAGTGTAGAATCTACCTGAGATATCTCTGTTATGAAGTTACCTTTGTTAATACATTTAGTTGTGAATATAAGCTTAACTAGTTCATTGTAATGCAAGTATAATAAGAATCAACATTTACCACTGGTGGATAATGTGTTTTGCACAGTTTATATATACTGAGTATATAAAGGTGATATGTCTTTATGCTATTCATGGCTGGTTTGGCTATTTGTATCACTTGGGGAGATCTTAGAAGTGAGAATGGATAGATTATCACCAAATTGAGAAGATATTCCAGACTGGGTGATTCACTTGCTAGTAGCCCCAGAGTATTGCTAATATATTCATTATTTGTTATACCTGTATTACCATAGTCTTTTGTGTAATTTCAGTTTTCCCCTCTTGTATATCTCATAAATTGGGCTGCATTAGTGAAACTCCTGGGCTGCCAGCGAGTGACTCACCCTGCACTGTATTGTACTAGAAAATAGTTATATTTATTCATGAGTATTTCTGATGCCTTGTTCCTCTAGATGTGAGAATTGGCTACCTGTTCAACCTTGTCTTCTGTTAACAGTATACCTGATGCCCCTTTTGTCCATTGTATAGAATAGTGTCCTTTGGTAAGCCATCCTCAGGCTATTGGAAAACCACATGTCGTTAATCAAACAATTTTAGAACAGGTCATGTGTGATCATTGGGGTCCTCCTCCTTCACCATGATTGATCTTTCAGAGGGAGAGTTTCCTCAATATAATCAGTGCTGTACAGTTGCAAGCAAAAGTCCTGTCGCCTCTTCTCCTCCATGAAGCCCAAGATTCAGACTAGTGAATATAAAGTATTTATGGACAGAATAATGCATCAGTTTTTCCTGGTTCACGATCACGAGTCTGAATCCTGGGGGTTTGTGGAGGAGCAGAAGAGGCGACAGAACTTCTATTCACGATTGTACATACAGTAGTGGCCAAATTGTAAATGAAAATTTAAAGCAAATATTTTTACAATTCTGCATTACACTGAATAATGTACAGTACAGTATTGTACAGTACTGCATTCAGGTTTCAATGGGTTTTAAGAGGTAATGCAAACCTCTTGTGATGAGTCTTTCAGCACCTTCTTTAGAGGTAATGTACAGCAACAAGACCCTACTTTACCCTGGCAGCTCTTTTTAGTTGCTTCTTATGACACACAGGGAATATAGAGGATTTAACTCCCAAAGCTAATGCAGTGAAATTCTTTTATTAGTTTTCATAACACTTTAGGTCAGGAACTAAAACTCTTATTAATAAAGAGAAACTTCTTGTTGAATACAGCTTTGATGCCCTCTTGAGCTGGGTGCAAGAGAAAGAATTAAGTCATGTACTGTACAGAAAAGACAAGCAAATGTACATAATCAGATACCCGGTAAATGTTTCTGAAAGTTAGTGAATGCAGTACAGTACAGGTATAGTACAGTACCATGAAAACAACTTAACCTTATACTGTACTGTAACACCAAAAATACATAGCAGTATACTGCATAGTCTTGTTTCAGAGGGAAGTCATAATTTGGGTAATTTTAAATACAGTAGAATTCATGAATAAATTTGAAAATCAGTTACTGAATAATGATGCAAACAAACCAGGGTCAGTAAAGAGGGCTCTGGCTGTCACCAGGTCAGGTCAGTATCTCACCTGACTAAAGTTTTCATGGTTATTCTTTCCAGTTATGCTCTACTCTGTACAGTACTGTATACTACTGTATATGTACAGTGTACTGTATATGAGCTTGTACACTCTACAGCCTCACTCATCCTTGTTTACCAGAAAGGTTGTTAGTAATCATCAGAACTGCACTGAAATAGAAGTGTTTATCCATCAATGTTTGTTTATCTACCAGCTTGACATTCACATTACCATGAATGCTCTCGTGTACATCTGTCCTGGTTATCTGACAAAATATTTATCGTCCAGTTTTGACATTCCATTATAGGGTTAAGGAGGCTTAACACTGTATTGTGTTGTAGTGTACAAAGGTTATTATAAACTGAAATTGTTCCTGCAGACTTTAATTATTAAAAGTTTATGGTTGCCTTGTGTTGTGTCAATCATGTCCTTCAATATTTATGAATATTAAAATGGTTATACTGTACTGTATAGTCCATCTTGTATACATATTTAGGATCACATGAAGATTAGCACCCCGCTGATTTCATATTTAGATTAGCTGCCATAACTCAGGTTGAAAAGATTCATTTGGCCTGTGCCTGGACTAACCCAGTTAGGCAGTTACTGTATTATTATAGCCAAGCAAATGATTTTTAATTCTTGAGTGCCCAGAAGTTGTCAGGAAGACTAAGAATTAGTGATAAACCATGAGAGGTTGAGTAATCACACCATGAAGAATCTGTTGGAGGGGAAGATTAATGGGCTAACTCTGTTTGACTTGGTGGTCCACTGGCTGTACAAGGGGAAGGGAAGCCCCTCATTGATGGACATAACTACCCTGAGTAAAACTGTGAACTTGAAACATTAATGAAACTGGTTTAAGTTATAATGAAACAAAGAGAGAATTTTATCTTTGCAATCAATAGCTTAGACAAATCTAAGACACCTTCTCTTCTATGACGTTTCCCTCACAAATTACTTATATTACTGTATTATTGTTGTTATTGTTATTATTAGCCATTTAATTAAGGTGGTATTCGGTTGGTCTCTTTAATACTAAGGTAAAACTTTTAAACTAATTCAAAGTCATTTAATTGCCACATTTAATCTCATTCAAAGTCATTTAAGTCCCGCATTTAAACTCACGAAATTCATGACTACCATTTTCTTTATTGCGATTAAAGAAAATGGAACTTTTGATGGGATAACGTCTTTACTTTATTTTATTTTATCCTCTTCGCCACTGATCGGCCTGTTAGCCGCTTGAGAAGTTGGTCATGTCTCTGTTAACTACTGTTGGCAAATACTGACTCTCAATTATGCACTGTTGGAGAGCATGTGCCTCCGCAGGATTTTTCCGGGCTGGGAGGGGCAAGGAAGCAAGACAAGACCCGACATATCAGTTTATTAAAAACAGGTATATACATCCATATAAAAGTGTGATAAAGTATAATCGAGTTAATCTAGAGTACTGTAATGATCACTATTATCACTTATCAGTGTAATCACCAAATAATTAATCACTAAAATTATCATAGGGTTGACCTTAAGCATTAAAAACTAACGAAAATAATTAATCTGATATCATTTATTCTGATAATCTAGGGATGGCCAGTGCTAGCTGTCTTTCACGATGGTGACTTGCTCGGAATATTAGCAGTGTACGTCCAAAACAATCAATTACGTCTTCAATGAAGGCGATGTAGGCTGAGCATGCACAATCCAGACAAGTGTTCAGTTGACATTGTTGATGGAAGCCTTGTGTTGACATGTCTCAGTGTGCTAAATGACTGCTCTACTTCACAAGTGGAGGCTGGAAGTGTCAAGATCTGTAAGGCTTCATGAATAGCTGGACACAAATCACACTGCTTCAGAAGATCCGTCAAGGACAAGGTTGTAGAGAAATCAGGTACGGTTTTCTTCTGGGAATGTTGATGCTATGTCCACATTTCAAATCAGGACTGCGATTCCTCATCAAATTATTGATGTTGTAAATATTATTTAACTACTATTTTCTCATACATTTAACACCCATTGGATCTTTCCTCACATTTCCACCACAACTCAGTTTCATAATGACCTGCTTGGTATACAAGAACTCATAGTAGTAGAATTTTTATAGCACGCTTATAATTTAATAACAATAGGCGTAAATAAAATAAACAAAAAACAATACCGACCACAGCATTTTGCACTATATTTGTTTTGCTCTTATATTCATTCACGACTAATAATATTAACGAATAATAACGCAGTGATACCTCTACTGAGTGTCCAACTCTCTATCTAACCAGGTTGTGCTGGGGTCAAGGAGTGAGTCTGTCAGTCAGTGTTGTGTTTGAACCAGTCGTGTGTGTAGGTGCTGTTAGGATTATTTGAAGGTGGCAGTGACAAATGAAGGTGGTGGAGAAAATGACAGCCCACAAATATCTGACAGTGACAAGAGCAGCTGACAGGAAGGATTTGACATCAGCCAGGAGGAATCAGAAGGTCATGTCAGGACTACTGGGTGGAGCTGACGTGTTCGCTGTCTGCTTCTGCATGACGTCATAGTGAATACAGGTAAACTACTGCTAATTACTGTAACTAGTCCATTCCTCTTTGAGTGCTGTTTACCCACAATGCATCAGTTTACCCACAATGCATCAGCTTACCCACAATGCACCAGTTTACCCACAATGCATCAATTTACCCACGATGCATCAATTTACCCACAATGCACCAGCTTACCCACAATTCAATACGATAATATTAACGAAATTATGATCATAAAGCACAACAATGTCACGTGGGACGATGAATTCTGAGACTATTATTTTTGTTAAATAATTAAAAAAAGGTTGATATCGGGAGATTCTGGTTGTGTATCGGGAAATCGGGAAATAGGACTCCATATCGGGCCTGGAAGATAGTTCTTAACGAATTTAAAAACGCAAACCAAATGATCTTTCTCTCTCACCGTCGACGCTAACGTATAATAACTAACTCTCTTACATTAGCATTTTCTCTTTCTGTTCAAAATATAGTGACATTTACGATCACACCTGTACACGTGTTCTGTATGGGTCAGTGCCATATGTGTATGAACGTGATATGCGCATACAATTTTGTCGAGTGCGTTCCGGAGTGCCACGTAGGTACAGTTTTGTCACGTAGGTCCTAAATGCCGCGTGTGTACATGGGATCAATGTCATGTGTCATGTGTGTAAGTAAGGGTTTTTTGCTTCTATGTGTACTAAAATGCGACGTGAAACATAAAAATCTCCCCCCTCCCAACACACACACGGTAATAATATGACGTCAGCATTAATGCTTCATCAGCACCATTAGCACAGATATCTGAGCCAGGTGAGGCAAGGTGGTGTAAGGTGAGGTAAAATAGAAGCACCACGAAGCAGTAATTAACCAAGTGTGTCGGAGGGGGGGGGGGGCACCACCTGGCCCTACCTGTTTGCGACTGGTACTTATATAAGAACATAAGAAAATAAGGAGTCTGCAATAGGCCGGTTGGGCTGTGCATGGCAGCTCCTGTCGAGAGTTACTGCCACTCTCTATCATCCATGAATCTATCTAGCCTCCTTTTGAAACTTTCCAGAGTTCCCGCACTTACTACAAAGTTGGTAAGCTTGTTCCACTCGTCCACCACCCTATTTGTGCTTGAGGGTACCTGGTGGTGCTTGTTCTTGTACCTGTTGGGGGAATTAAAAGGCTGTTTATGATAAGAATGTCTCCTAAAATGTCCAGTTGGTCATATCCTTCTAGAGACCACTGAACATACGCTGGGTAGATCACTACCACAACACTCGTACTACATCTTCACTACAACACTAATACTCATCTTCACTACAACACTAATACACATCTTCACTACAACACTAATACACATCTTCACTACAACACTTATACACATCTTCACTACAACATTAATACACATCTTCACTACAACACTAATACACATCTTCACTACAACACTAATACACATCTTCACTACAACACTAATACACATCTTCACTACAACACTAATACACATCTTCACTACAACACTAATACACATCTTCACTACAACACTAATACACATCTTCACTACACTGCTACACCTTCACTATAACACAAATACCACATCTTCACTACAGTTCACTATACAGTAAACTCTGACATAAACTTGAAAATATTTACTGAGAGGCCGAATTTTAACTTGACCTCCTCTGTCAGTCACCAAGTATCTTACATCGATTCATTCAGGATGACTCAGTTTGTGTTTTACCTGAACGCGGCTCAGGAGCTGGTGAAGCCAGGAATCAAGAGAAAAGCCACCTCCTCTTTCCTGTCTTCACTTAACCCAAAGCGAATGAAGTTCGAGGAAGACACCGAAAACCTTAAGTCTTCAGTTGTCCCCGTCACCACCACCGTCTCCAGCTCAACTTCTTCCTCTTCCCCTGTCCCCACCACCTCCGATATCCCCAAAGTTTCGTGGGATAACCTTCACTACCAGAAGATAAATGGTGGTGGGCTGCACGGGACGACAGATCACTACAACTTCACCCGTGACAATGGCGACACAACAGAAGTAATCGTTAAAAAACTCCGCAACGGCAACGCATTACCACATGAAGCCCGTATCTTACACGAGCTGGCAGGGGCAGGGGGAGCTCCACTCTTATTCGGTGTTACAACCGACCCCCATGCCCTGGTGATGGAGTTTTGCCCCGGCATAACTTTTACCGAGGCTTTAAAACAACTCGACAAAAAGACGTGTCAACAAGCCTACTCCTCCATCGTTACAGCTGTTCAAGAATTCCACAAAGCTGGATTTAATCATCTGGACCTCCACGACGACAATGTACTAATCGACACCTCTACAGTTCCCTTCAAATGCCACATAATAGACTTTGGGGAAACACAGAAATTATCCGACGACGACTTTTTCGACCGAATTGCCAGGGAATGTGATCTGTCCTTCCTTCAACGCATCAAAGAAACCATAGAACTAACCTATTGATATGAATTAAACTCTGGAGAAAAAATAAATAAATAAACTGTTCACCTAAACCCAACATTGTCCCCTATCACCAATCACCTAAAACACACACACAGACGCAGACACACACACACACACACACAGATACATCTAACTCCCAAGAATGATCAGTATAAAGGCCATTTAACCTGAAAGAATGATCAGCATTAAGGCCATTTAACCTGAAAGAATGATCAGCATTAAGGCCATTTAACCTGTAAGAATGATCAGTATTAAAGTAGTACTGATCTGATACAGTATAACAACAACACTAATACTACAGGAGAAGCATCTGATCTCCAGAAACACCAACTGATCGCCTTTAAAGAGAATCTCATCCCACAAAACCCCATCAAGTCGCTTATAGATTACGACCACATTAGACCACTCGAGTTACAAAGGTCATATTTAATTGATATAACACATTTTAAAATCTCTTTGACGAATACGATTAATATAAAAGTATTCAATAGACTAGAGAGTGCACCATACGCATCGCTAAGTGCTTCATGTCTACGTTGGCGGCATAAATTCCGAGTTAGTTAAGTAACCTCCAGGTGGGGTGGGTAGGGGGAGTAGCCATATTAATGCAGGGTCACACTATGGAGAAGTTAGGTTAGTTTGGGGTTGTGATTATGATAATGATGGTGATGTGGTTATGATGATATTAATGATGCAAATTATAATGGTCATATTATAATTACTACTACTACTTTATTTTTATTAGTGTTTCCTCCAGTCTCCCCCAATAGCCACACCTTCGCCGCCATTTTATTACCCTAACATTAAATATCCTAATGCAAAAGTAGTTACCCTAGCTGTGTTGAGTTAGTTAAGAAGCAGATTTATTCAGTGACTGTTGCCTCATAGTCGATATCTGCGATTGTTGTGGACTTTGGGACCGAAGATCTCGTTCCCCTGAGGCAAAGAAATGCAGACCTAAGCAGGAAGCTCAGGCGACATCTCAACCAGGCTGCAACGTGGCTTCTAGGCTGCTGCTTCCGTTCAGATAATACCTCGGCCAGTCTTGCCGAGCACCAGAGGAGTGAAGCTGCTGTGATCCACATGCCGAATTCTCTCTCTTACACCCTGATCTTGTCATTCTCGGTCCTCTTGTGTGCAGCCTCGAGAGGTAGGTTATGGTGACATGCGGCCATGGGGTCGAATATCCTAATGTCAAAGAAGGTGTCCAGAATCCTTGAGAGTTGACGTCCACACGGGTTTCGTTGGATGTGTTTGAAGTCCTGTGATGGAGGTTCTCACCGTCCAGTGGCAGGAGGGGCGGTTCCACCGTGACGTCGTGGCAGATTTCCTTCAGTATATTTGCTGTGACATCCCTTACTTCGTCGGTGAACGGAAATAAAGACACAGGAAGAATTTAAAATTTTGTCGAGGAAAAAAGTCATAGGAAAAAAGTAATATTTTATTTATATATAATTAACAGTTAAAGTAATGAAACAAAAAAAATATTTTAAGTAACTTATTAACTGACAATATATGACTTGTACACACTGACAGCACAATTTACATATAGCATTACACGTACTTTAGGTTAGGCTATTTTTTTTTTTACCTTTTTCCTGACTTTTTTTCTGTGAGTTTTGTTCTTGTAACTTTTTTCCTGGATTCACTTCTTCATGCACACGAAGCCCCCCTTTCTTACACAACATGGCGTAGTTTATGTCGTAGGATGAGCCACACCCGCCTAGGGACGGCAAACCTTCTACTGGCCACCGTACCTTAGAGTAATGGCATCTGTAAATTCTTGTTTATTAAGACTGAAACCATTTAACCCTTATCGGTAACGTTGTTAGCCAGTTCGAGGCTCCCACCTCCTGCGCTATAGCTACAACCACCACCACACACACAGTCTGAAATACTTGTGTAAATATTCACTTTTATGCTATGTTTGGGTCAAGTTAGGTTAGGTTAATCTTAAGGTGAAGTAAGCTGAGGGTGGTTGGAGGGTGAGAGAATCTACAGGCGATCCGAGAAACATATTAACCAACCAACTTCCCTTAAGCAATAATAAACGACCAGGAACAAAACAAAGATGGTCATTAGTGAGGGGTGATCATATGTCTGGCAGCCATTATAACAACACGTATTCAAAACAAAACAAAAATCTCTCTCAAGTGGTAAAACTTTATCAGTCAGTCATTATAGGTGGATATTGGGATGAATTACTCAGCAACATAGTATAGTTTTTTCCTAGTGTTACAAGAGGATACTAAGACACGTTGTAGCATAAAGAGTGAGGGTTCAGTAACACCTAGGAGAAAGAGAGGGGGGGGAGAGGAGGTGATATATTATTTCAGGGTCATGTAGTGGTGAATTTAGGTATAATGTGGTGTTGTTATCTCGATAATAATAATAATAATAATAATAATAATAATAATAATAATAAATAAATACACAAAAAATAAATAAAAAAATAAACACAATATTTCCAAAAATCTGTAGCCCCTAAGGTTAAAATATTCTCCGTGTATCATAGAAAAAAATTAGTGGTATTAGAATCCACATTAAAACATGACCTTTATATAATCCCTATTGGAAAAATATACATTAACGTCAACCATTTAAAAATTATATATATATATATGTGTTTTTTACGTAAGCATATCCATTAATCACTAGATGTAGGTTAGGAGGGGGTGTAAGGTGGGGGAGGAGGCAATAAAGGTTAGGGGAGGCTGTATGTGTACGTGTGAAGGGAGGTGGAGGGGGGTTGTAGGGGTGTTGGGGGTGGGGGTGATTCAGATGGGTATTTAAGGTGGTGTCTCTACCTGGAGTGGCACAGATCTCTTCACTGAATCACAGAGGTAAGGTGAAATTGGAATCTAGCTGTGTCTCTGAGTCTAACTCTGTCTGTCGACGTCTATTTTCTTTCTTTCTGACTGTCTCCCTGTGTGTCCGTCTGTTTGTTTCTCTCTCTCTCTCTCTCTCTCTCCTGTTAATTCTCCTCCTTCATTCTACTTTCTCCCATTCACAGTACCTCTCACTTTCTACCCCTTACACACACACTCTCTCCTTTCCTTCCCTCTCACACACACGCACTCTCTCCCTCCTGATATCTCTCACTCACACACACACTCTCGCCTTTCCTTCCCTCTCACACACACGCACTCTCTCCCTCCTGATATCTCTCACTCACACACACACTCTCGCCTTTCCTTCCCTCTCACACACACGCACTCTCTCCCTCCTGATATCTCTCACTCACACACACACTCTCGCCTTTCCTTCCCTCTCACACACACGCACTCTCTCCCTCCTGATATCTCTCACTCACACACACACTCTCGCCTTTCCTTCCCTCTCACACACACACACTCACACACATCCTCTGTTTACAAACATTGGTGCGTTCCGTGACTTTGTTTTGCTTAACCTGGGTGCGTTCAGACGACGTAAATAAGGATGGCGAATTCTAATCTCTATAAATATTAGGATTTTTTTTTCTTTTCCGTGTTTAGTAGAGGAAATATAATGATTTAGTGATAGTTAATAAATATAATAGCTAAAATTACTTAAATGTAAAGATGTATTAATTAGTATTAGTGATTTATGCTCTTAAACGCTACTTGATACGGCTAATTAATGAATAGTGATAATTATTATATTCTAAGGTTAAATTGTTAAGAAACGTGTGTGTGTGTGTGTGTGTGTGTGTGTGTGTGTGTTGTAGGGGGGTGACCATCGATAAACCACAACACCTGTAGCCACACCTTTAATATAATTACCTATACTAATTACTTACAGGTAACCATCAAGTCATCTCTCAGGTATCTCATATTCAAGGAGCTTATATACCAAGTAGTTTATAAGTGGCCATTACTACATGATGGAATTTATATAGGAAATATCTATGAGGTAATTTAAATAAGGTGGTAAATATATATCTTACGCTTATGAGACCTCACTTGGATTCCTTATTACAGAATGGATATAGAATCCCTAGAAAGAATTCAGAGAAGAATGACAAGACTAATCCCGGGCATTAGGAAATTCGAGTACAGAGACAGGTTAAAATATCTTAATTTGCACTCCCTCGAGTGACGTAGAGTGAGGGGCGATATGATCGAGGTGTATAAATGGAAGTCAGGGCTAAACAAAGGGGACATTACAAAGGTACTCAAACTATCCAACCAGGAGCGAACTCGTAGCAATGGTTTTAAATTAGACAAATTTAGATTTAGGCGCAAGATAGGTAAACATTGCTTTGGAAATAGAGTAGTGGATGAATGGAACAAGTTACCAAATATCATCATTAACTCGAATACACTGGATAGCTTCAAACATAGGTTGGGTGGATATATGAGCAATAGGGGTTGGGTGTAAACAGGACTGTCTAGTATGACCCGCTGCAGTTTCCTCCATTCTTATGTTCTTATATGTGAAGTAAGTGTTACGTTTATGTAATTTATATGATTTATATACGAGAGAATTTAATTAATGATGTTGATGTTTATTTTCGTTCCTCTCTCTCTCTCTCTCACTTTTATCTCTCTCTGTTTCTCTCCCCCTCTCTCTCTCTCTCTGTTTCTCTCCCCCTCTCTCTTCTCTCTCTCTAATCCCTCTGTTTTCTCTGCCGCAGGTGACCAAGTGAGGCAGAATAATGAACACGCGTTGGGCGCTGCTGGCTGCCCTCCTGCTGGGTGAGTACCTTGACACACCTTCCTGTCAAGCCTTAATTACTACCCATATAACACACCTGAGCATATCACACACCTGTAATCATCACATATACCTGAGATATAACCTTTGACCTTTGACAGGGGCGGCCGAAGGAGGTCAGATCACCGGCAGGTCACCTTATTGGCTAAGTGACTCCGGTAGTATAACCCTGACTATAACTGGCACTGGTAAGTAGAGAGTGAAGATAGATAATGATAGATAATGATTGATAATGATAAAGATAATGAGACTAATGATAGATAATAAATGATGATGATGGTAGAATTTATCCATCTACCTCAATCTCCATCTATCAGGCTTCAGCGAGGACCAATTCAACCAATTTGACCCGACTCTAGGTAATAGGGTCATTCTTGTTAACGACCATGACGCTATTAACTGTGACGTCATCAACTACCTGTCCAACACTAACAAGATCGTCTGTAATACGAGGTAAGGAGAGAGGGAGGGAGGGGGGGGGGGTGAGAGGGAGAGGGAGGGTTAGATAAAGGGGTAGGGATGGTGTAAGGGGGAAGATAGGGAATAGGGAGTGGTAAGAAAGGAATAGGGAGGAAAGGAGAAGGGAGAGGGAGGTTAGAGAGGGGTAGAGAGAAATGAAATAGGGAGGGAGAAAAAGAATTAGATCCGTTCTCTAAATAATTCCTGGAA
Organism: Homarus gammarus; assembly: GCA_958450375.1. Classification (NCBI taxonomy): domain Eukaryota; kingdom Metazoa; phylum Arthropoda; class Malacostraca; order Decapoda; family Nephropidae; genus Homarus; species Homarus gammarus. Next base: position 98,853 of record CAUDMG010003785.1, read on the forward strand.
CCTGAAGCCTAAAATTATACCCCAGGTGAGATATGGACTTAATTACACCTAATTCACCTTAATTCTCCTATCTGTATATTAAATAGCATAATTAAATAGCTCCTTATATTAGCTATTAGATTATTATTTTTATTGATAAGTAGATTTTTTTTTTGTGTTTGTCAATTTATTTAATGGAAATTTGTTGGTCATAAGGAAATTGTCTTTAAATTGTTACCTAGTGGTTCTAATTACCCATTACCTTTGACCTCCCAATAACCCATGGCCCTTGACCTCCCAGTAACCCATGGCCCCTGACCTGCCACTAACCCCTGACTACTAACCATCCACTAACCCATGGCCCCTGACCTCCCACTAATCCCTGACTACTAACCTCCCACTAACCCATGACCTCTGACCTTCTACTAACCCATGATCTCTGACCTCCCACTTACAGGAGGAGGACCAACATGGGTGCCTCTCGAGTATATGTCATCAAGGTGTATGTGGATGGCAGTGAGACGACAGGGTACGCTACTGTGGAGGTAAGTGTAGGTGGGTGTAGGTAGGGTGTAGGTGGGGTAAAGGTGGGTGGGGGTGGGTAGGGGTGGGGTGTAGGTGTGTGGGGTGTAGGTGGGTGTTGGTGGGTAGGGGTGGGTAGGGGTGGGGTGTAGGTGTGTGGGGTGTAGGTGTGTGTTGGTGTGTGTTGGTGGGTGGGGTGGGGTGTAGGTGTGTGGGGTGTAGGTCGGTGTAGGTGGGTGTAGGTGGGTGGGGTGGGGTGTAGGTGTGTGGGGTGTAGGTGGGTGTAGGTGGGTGGGGTGTAGGTGTGTGGGGTGTAGGTGGGTGTAGGTGGGTGGGGTGGGGTGTAGGTGTGTGGGGTGTAGGTGGGTGTTTGTTTGGTGTTGGTGGGTGGGTAGGGGTGGGGTGTAGGTGGGTGTAGGTAGCTGTAGGTGCTGTAGACACAAGTAGTGTAGAAGAGAGAGAGAGAGAGAGAGAGAGAGAGAGAGAGAGAGAGAGAGATTTCAACCCCCCATAATTAAACCTGTACAGTATTACCTAACCACCCAGCTGACTACTAATCACCACCAGACACGGTAATTAGGGTCACAGTTGACAGGTAGATGGGGATGGGCAGATGTCGTAATACATACAGGTGTCTCATACAGGTGTCTCATACAGGTGTACCATACAGGTGTCTCATACAGGTGTCCCATACATAACAAAAGCAGCCATACAGGTGAGATGGTTACAGCACAGGTAGAGCGGTCAACTAATTAGGTTATGGGTGGTAACTGAGGCGGTACGAGTGTGTGTGTGTGTGTGTGTGTGTGTGTGTGTGTGTGTGTACCAGGAAGAGTGACTGTATGGGTGTATGTCATAAAGAAAGAGACAGACAGACAGAGAGACAGATAGACAGAAAGATACCTACGTAATTCTCTTTCCTCTCTGTCACTCACCAGTACGCATCATGGAGAGGGCCAGTGATCGACCGAGTTATCCCTGCCTGGTCACTTCCTGGGGCTATGGTCGAGTACCAAGGTAACTTACATACCACCAAGTACCTCATGATTGATGCTGAGGACCCCACCAACAGCGATCCATCCAAGGGCGCCGTGATTACCAAGTGAGTAGACAGAGAGAGAGAGAGAGAGAGAGAGAGAGAGAGAGAGAGAGAGAGAGTTAAAATGAGTACTTTCTGTTTTGTTTTTTTAATTCTTTTTCTTTTACGTTATTATCTAATTTTCTTTATTTTATTTGGTATGTTATTTATTTTGGTTCATTCTTCTTCTCTATTTGTTTGTCTCTTCTTTATTTCTCTGCTTCTTGCTTCTCTCATCACCCTCCTCCTCCTCCTACAGGGTGTACATGGGCGGCGTCGACTGTGAGATGGTCAACGCCACCACAGGGATGCTCTACGTCCCCCTCACCTCCACCAGGAAGCTCCACTGCCTCGTCACCAGTACCTACATCGGCCCCATGAACACCAGTGTCTATGTAACTGATCGTGGGGCATCATCTTCGACCAAGTGGGGCATGGGCGTCGACTCTCAGGATCGACTCTTCCAGCACCACACATATGCTGGTGAGTGAAGGGTTTCGACGTCGACTTCTCTTGGGGGGGAGGGAGGTGGGGTGGTAGTGGGAGGGGTCTTGGGAGAAATGGGCGGGGAAGGGGAGGAGCCAGAGAATGGAGGAAGGATAGTGGGAGGAGTCGGGGGGGGATGGGCGGGGAAGGAGGAGGAGCCAGGGAATGGGGGAGGGATAGTGGGAGGAGCCAGGGAAGGGTACCCATAGCATTAATCGAGGTGTTTCTCCTGCAGCGGTGGAGAGCGTGAGTCCTGACACAAGCTCCTCAGGGGGCGGCGCCCTTCTCACCATCACTGGCGTAGGATTCGACTCTAACCTTGGCGCTACTGAGGTATGTTGTGTGTGTGTGTGTGTGTGTATGTGCGACAGTTAGCAGTCACTCATCTACTCTTTGTTGCGTGTGACAGGTGCGAGTGGGTGGGGCAGTGTGCGAGCTACAGGAGATCACGGGAGAGAACATCACCTGCCTCTCTCCACCACAACACCTGACTGGCCCTGGCTCAGGTAAACACACCCTCAGCGTCTAACCTAACCTAACCTAACCTCCGTCCCTCTGGTAGCGTTAAGGTATTTAATATTCAGGTAAATAAACAAACAAAATCCTAACAATAACACACCAATGAACCTTAAAAAAAACCTAACCTAACCTGACCTGACCTAACCTAACCTAACCTAACCTAACCTAACCTAACCTAACCTAACCTAACCTAACCTAACCTAACCTAACCTAACCTAACCTGACCTGACCTGACCTGACCTGACCTAACCTAACCTAACCTAACCTAACCTAACCTAACCTAACCTAACCTAACCTGACCTGACCTGACCTAACCTAACCTGACCTGACCTGACCTAACCTAACCTAACCTAACCTAACCTAACCTAACCTAACCTAACCTAACCTAACCTGACCTGACCTGACCTAACCTAACCTAACCTAACCTAACCTAACCTAACCTAACCTAACCTAACCTGACCTGACCTGACCTAACCTAACCTAACCTAACCTAACCTAACCTAACCTGACCTGACCTGACCTGACCTGACCTAACCTAACCTAACCTAACCTAACCTAACCTAACCTAACCTGACCTGACCTGACCTAACCTAACCTAACCTAACCTAACCTAACCTAACCTAACCTAACCTAACCTGACCTGACCTGACCTAACCTAACCTAACCTAACCTAACCTAACCTAACCTGACCTGACCTAACCTAACCTAACCTAACCTAACCTAACCTAACCTAACCTGACCTGACCTAACCTAACCTAACCTAACCTAACCTAACCTAACCTGACCTGACCTGACCTAACCTAACCTAACCTAACCTGACCTGACCTGACCTGACCTGACCTGACCTAACCTAACCTAACCTAACCTAACCTAACCTAACCTAACCTGACCTAACCTAACCTAACCTAACCTAACCTAACCTGACCTGACCTGACCTAACCTAACCTAACCTAACCTAACCTGACCTGACCTGACCTAACCTAACCTAACCTAACCTGACCTGACCTAACCTAACCTAACCTAACCTAACCTAACCTAACCTAACCTAACCTGACCTAACCTGACCTAACCTAACCTAACCTAACCTAACCTGACCTAACCTAACCTAACCTAACCTGACCTAATCGTCTTTCCTCCTAACGACAGGTGAACGAGGTCTGATCTTTGAGCTATGGGAGGGAGCGTACTTCAGCAACCTGGCTCACCTTCCGTACTGGGACAACCTCACATCCACACACCCTAATTATACGTCATCCGTCACCCTAGAGACTCGCTTTGACATTAATCTACAGGCCCCGTCGACTGGCAGGATCAGAGGTAAGGTGACTGATGTGATTGAGAGGTTAGATAGAGTGATTGAGAGGTAGATAGGGTGATTGAGAGGTAGATAAGGTGATTGAGAGGTAGATAGGGTGATTGATAGTTGGCTAAGATGATTCAGAGGTCGTCTAAATACTGAAATTCAGAATCTCTTAACAAATTACAAGCAAATGATTCTAATTATAAAAAGTCTCAGTATCTAACCTAACCTAACCTAACCTAACCTTCCATACACAGGTTACATCCATGCACCTCACGATGGTGTGTACTCACTAGGGGCTCAACTGGGCAAGGCGTCAATCATCTATGTAGCGACAAATGGCAACCCTGACAATAAGGTGTGTGTGTGTGTGTGTGTCTGTCTCTCTCTCTCTCTCTCACTCACTCACTCTCAATGCCCCTTAGTCTCCCTTTCTCCCTCCCTCCCTTACTCATATTTACTCTCACTCGCCCTATCCCTTATTCTACCTCCCTCAATCACACACCTTCCCTCCCTCTCCCTCACTCATTCTCTCCCTTCCTCCTTCCCTCTCTCTCCCTCACTCACTCTCTCTCTCTCTCTCGCCAGACAAACGTGGCTCACTGGCAGCATCTTTACCTGCAGAAGGACACACCTGCCTACATGGAGATCATCTTTAATTCTGAAGGTATGTTCGACCCCTTTAAGTAGTGTTCGAATCGTGTTAAGTGGTATTCGATCCCTTTAAGTAGTGTTCGAATCGTGTTAAGTGGTATTCGACCCCTTTAAGTTGTGTTTGAAACGTGTTAAGTGGTATTCGACCCCTTTAAGTAGTGTTCGAATCGTGTTAAGTGATGTTCGACCCCTTTAAATAGTGTTCGAAACGTGTTAAGTGATGTTCGACCCCTTTAAGTTGTGTTCGAAACGTGTTAAGTGGTATTCGACCCCTTTAAGTTGTGTTTGAAACGTGTTAAGTGATGTTCGACCCCTTTAAATAGTGTTCGAATCGTGCTAAATGATACTTGTTTTCTATAATGTGTTCGGCTACTTTGTATTTGATTTGAACCCTTTATAAAGCATGTTCGAATCGCTCTTAGACCTCGAAACACTGAATCGAAACACTGTAACTTGAAGCATTGAATCGAAACACTGTAACTTGAAACACTGACTCGAAACACTGTCTAACTTTTGTGTAAGTCAGATATATACTCAATAAATTAATAATTAAGTAATAGTAGTCGTAATAATAACAATAATAACAACAATAACAACAATAAACGAATATCAACACAGGTTAATAAGTTTATATTTTACCAACACCTGTAAGTTAACTCACCTGTAAGTTAACTCACCTGTAAATTAACTCACCTGTAAATTAACTCACCTGTTGTCTTCTCACCTTCCCCTCAGAGAGCACTTTCTTCAGGCTGATGTTCAATGACTTCAATTCAAAGTTCACCAGCTCTCAATCATACATGGCATCCAACGAGAGGCAACAGGTCAGGTTCAAGGCAGGTGTTAGGTGGGAGACGCAGAGGCTGACCTTTGAGGACGAGCCAGGAAACGCTAAGCTCTTCCTTCATGGGGTTACTTCAAGTCTTCTAAATGTTTCGGATCCTAATGAGGTATAGTGGTGGTAGTGTTAGTAGTGGTGCTAGTAGTAGTAGTAGTAGTAGTAGTAGTAGTAGTAGTAGTAGTTGTTGTTGTTGAAATGGACAGAGAGTAAGACTATCAGGAATAAGTATTGATTATATCATTGTCTCTCTCTCTCTCTGACCCCTATCATCTCCTCCTTCAGGTTAAACAAGCCCTCCTGAACATGACGGAGCAGCTGTGTGAGGTACTAGGGGACGGTCCCAAGTTCGGTCTTCAGGCAGGATATGAAGTATGGGAAACGAAACCTCCGGGTGACAACGGCAATTCCTTCAACGAAATAGAGCCTTTCTGCGGCAGGTGGGTGTTTGGGGACGATGGGGGAGTTTCTGCGGCAGGTGGGTGTTGGGGGACGATGGAGGAGTTTCTGCGGCAGGTGGGTGTTGGGGGATGATGGGGGAAGGGAGGTTCTGTGGCAACTATAAATCAGAATGGGTTCCAATCCTACTTCACTCTAGTCGTCTCAGATCCCAATTTAACCTAAGCATAAAGGATTTCGACTCACTAGCACTTAAACGAGTCATTCAGTTCACATATAGAGTCCCCACGCTTATAGATGACTCCCAAACATCTTATAAATATCCTAAACTTGATATAAAACAGTCCTGAATTACTAAAAGATGTTTTATGTATCCTACAGGGCGGCACAGGAGACCAGGAGGAACTCCCCACAACTTTACTACAATAATAACGTCTCTACGATGGTCGACGCGAACACATACAAATACGTAGGTCACTTTTGGTATCACTGAATACACCTCTGTTTACATTAGCCAACAGGTGTTTATTAAATCTGTGTAAATATCATCCAAGCAGGTGTTTTGATATTGTTTAATAAGAATCTATGACCAGGTATGAAGTGAACACCTGTTTCTTGGCCCACAGGTGTGTCTAGCTCTCAGGGGGAACGTGGAGAGTATGATGTCGGTCAGGTTCTATTGGAAGGACAAGTGGAACCGGAATCGTGATGATACTATTTGGTTCAATCATAATATAACCTCTACACCCGTCACGTAAGTTATGGATACAGGTGTTGGTGGATTGACAGGCGTTGGTGGACTGACAGGTGTTGGTGGATTGACAGATGTTGATGGACTGACAGGTTGTTGTTGTTTCCTGTAGGTGGACGTACAAGTGTCTAAGCCTACACGATGTGGTGGCCAACTCCTGGATGAAGAACCAACACATCAGCGGTCAAAGGCTGCTGGTGAAACACGTGTGGGCACCTAAACCCAGCACCTCCCTTGATACTGTTTATGTCGATGTGTTCGCCCTTGTTGACTTGGATATTACTGGTAAGTTGTCTCTCTCTCTCTCTCTCTCTCTCTCTCTCTCTCTCTCTCTCTCTCTCTCTCTCTAACCAGCGTAAATTCACTCCCACACAGTGTTATAGATGCATTACTTGGTCCCCTCCCCCCCCCCTCTCCCTCTCTCTCTCTCTCTGTCTCTCTCACACACTAACCAGCAACACTTCACTCCCTCACAGTGGTACAAAGGCGCCCCTCAGCTCTCAAATCTCTGGGGATCCTGGTGACGGAGGTGGAAGCGGCTCCTGTAGAAGGTGTCAACAATTCTTACGACGTCAGCTTCATCACCTCTAACTGTGCCGGGGACTTCCCTCTGCTCGGCGTCTTTACTGGCTCTGGTGAGTGACTCTATTGCCCTGGGTGGAAAGTGTCTCTGTTACTTTCTCATTATTAGTGGTTAGGTGGAAGATGAATCACTGTCTAAGATGAAAAGTGACTGTGCTACTTTCTGATCGTACTCTCCTGGATGGAAAGTACTTGTGTTTACTTTCTAATAAACACCTACTCTCTCTCAATCACTTCCCTCTAAAATCGACACTGTCCCTTTTTTTTTAATGTCAACAGTGAACACATCTTGGCTTACGGAACTGGCCATTACCGACAGTGCCAGCTTCGAGGTAGGGGTCGGGCAGGTGACAGTGAACAGACAAGTTGTGGCCACTCACTCTGTAGGAGGGACTTGGGATCTTCTCATTCAGGGCAAGACTATAGCAGGTGAGTCCATCTTGTTCTTGTTCTCTCTTGGTTCATGTCATCGTGTTATTATTAGTTTATTTCGTTTTTGCTCTTACTTTACCCTATAAAACTCTCTCACTTACATCTCTCACACACGCCCCTCTCACAACTACCTCTCACACACACGTCTCTCACACACACGTCCCTCTCACACTCCTCTCTCACACACGTCCCTCTTACGCCCCTCTCACACGCCTCCCACGCCTCTCTCCACCTCCTCCTTCTGCAGTACCAACGCTATAACACACGACTCCACGACCCTCTTCTACAGGTATTTCATCGACGGTGGACAAACAGGAGTTAAGTACAAAGATCGAGACCGGGCTGGGTGGAGGCAGAGTCGCTGTCAGTAGCTCCGGCACCTGCTACAAGCGATCCTATCAGCTCGAATGGCTTGATGACCCCGGCATGAAGGACCTCGTCGAAGTGGAGGATACTGGACTGGTGTTTGATGGGTAGGTGTTAGTCTGAAGGGAGCTTTAAGGGGTGGGAAATGGGTTGTAAGGGGTATTGAGGGGTTAGTCTGAAGGGGGAGAAGGGTTAAGGGGTAGGAAAGGGGTGGGAAAAGGAACCAAATGGTGGGAAATGGGCGTCTAAAGGGGGATTTAAGGGGGTGGTATGTTTAATTTTTTATCAAGTGCTTATCAGCCTCTCCGTCTCTTGTCAGGGAAACATTGGAAGTGGAGATAAAGAGGACGGGCGAAGGCAAAATATGGCACGATACTCTCCATGTTGACTTCCTTACCACTTGGCGGGAGGAACCACAGGTAAGTCCATCTCTGATTGGTTGGTTGTACGAGAAGGTGATGACGTGGCATGTGATGATCGGTTGTGTTAAACGAGAGGGTGATGACGTAGCATGTATTGGTTGGTTGGTTGGACGAGAGGATGATGACGTAGCATGTGATGATTGGTTGGTTGTATAAGAGGGTGGTGACGTGGCATGTGATGATTGGTTGGTTGTACCTAATCCTCTGTGTTGTGGTCTGACAGGTTGTGGTGACAGTCAACAAGTACACGGCCGCCTGTCTCGGTGACTGTTCCCTCACCTATGATGATTCTCTCACCCCTACCATGTCTACTGTCTCTGGTAGTGTCGGTAAGTACCACTAGAGTACTTTCCTGTCTTATGTTTCTTGGTAAGTACCTCCCAGAGTACTTATTACAGGTGTTATGGGTCTCAAGGACAGGTGCTACAGATGTTAAGGATCATAGATACAGTAATTAAAGGTGTTAAGGTACAGGTGTTACAGGTGCGTCTCCCGTCCACAGATGGGACAGGTGTTTACACCATCACGGTGACGGGCTCAGGTTTCACAAGTACCGTCACGAGCGACTACCGCGTCACACTGGGAGGCAACGAGTGTACCGTAACGACCGTGACGCCCACCCAGGTACGTCACGCCGCAACACACAACTTACGTACAGACAGGCACGTGTTTGTTCTCATTGACAGACACACACAGGGGTACATACTGACTGTCTTTTGGGTTATACAGTTACAGGTATTCCTAATTACCACACCTCCCTCAGGTAACGTGTACCGTCAAGCTACACGCCGGGGAACACGACGTCATCTTAACTATGCAGCCCATAGGAGCGGCACTGACCTCCTCCCGAGCTGCCACCACCTACACCGTCCCCCTCACCGTCAGCGCCATCACCCCTACTACAGGAGGTACTGGTGGAGGCTATACTGTGGTGGTCTCAGGTACAGGGTTCCCTTCATCGTCGACTAGTTCCTGGGACGGCGTGGTGATGCTGGGTGGAGCCGAATGTGTACCTGTAGGAGACGCTGACGGTGTATCTATCACCTGTTTGGTTTCAGCCGCGGTGAGTTGGTGTAGGGATTGAGTTATGAATGGCTGACGATGTGTATCTGACGTTCTGTGGCTGACGTGTTGAATCTGACATACATAACTGACATGTGACTCCCCTCTTTATCCTCCTCCTTCTACTGCTACACCATCAGGAGGCGAGTGTGGTGGACGTGGTGGTGACGGTGGGGTCTCTCTCAGCCACTCTGCCGGGCTCCTTCACCTACGACGCCTCCCTCTCGGCTTCTCTCACCTCTGCCTCTCCCTCTCTTCTCTCGGTGACAGGTGAGTAATCATATGTACACAATCATCTCACACGTACACTTTCATGAACTTGTATACATGACCCTCCCCGATATGTACACAGAAAACATACATTATTACCTAAGACATGTACACATTTTATTAACCTCATTAGCAAAGGTCAAAGGTCACTACTACTAAAAGATCAATTGGAGGTCACTATTGATTTGTTTCTCTTCAAAGATAAACCTTCTACAATGTATTTTTCATTTATTTATACATTCTTATATTTATTAATTTCTTTGTTTATCTACGCATGTCGTTATTCATTTATTTATTTACTCTTTTTTTCATAGGAGGTCAAGAGTTGGTTATCTCAGGGTCATCTTTTGGATCTGGCACTGATGGCTATGTTAAGGTGAGTTTATGAGATAGCTAATTAGTTTTACCTTTATTTTACCTTGTTGACGTCTGTTCATTAATCCACCTCACCATCAATCTATCTGTTTATTCATATATCTATCAGTCTATCCATCAATCTATCTGTCTATTCATTTATCTGCCTATTCATCTATCTATCTATTCATCTATCTATCTGTCTATCCATCTATCTACCTGTCTAAAATCCTCTCTCGTGTACAGGTCGGGTCATCAACATGTGAGGTGGTGTCGTGGGATGAGACGACCATCACCTGTACCTCTCCAACCCTGACACCTGGTCTCTACCCCGTCACCGTCTACACAGGTGCCCAGGGCTTCGCCAGGTAGGTGTTCCTTCCCTTACACCTGCTCCTAGGAAGACGTGCTGGTGTTTACATTGGTGCTCAGACATCTATGAGAACACGTGGGTTTGTTTATATTGGTGCTCAGACATCTACGAGAACAGGTGGGTTTGTCTTACAATGGTGAGGAGGCCTTGTTGGCAATATGTATCGTGTTTACAATGGTGATTAGATCTTAGTGAGAACCTATGCCTGTGTTTACAATGGAGTTGAGGGTTTCTTATGGTCGAAAGTCATATGAAGGAGAATTTAAGTACAGAAGTTGACCTCTGACCTCTTTTGACCTTTCTTCCCTACAGTGGTGACGTATCGGTGACCTATACCCTGGTAATCACGGGGTCATCGGTACTCAAGGGGTCTGTCAACGGTGGTACCATTGTGGTCTTGAAGGGTCAAGGCTTTGGCACCAACTGTTCCTTATTAGAGGTTGACCTCGGGGATAGTGCCAAGTGTGAGGTCACGGACTGTTCTGATACAGAGGTCACTTGTGCCGTCCTCCTCACCCCAGTCAATCACGTCGTTACTAACATGGGCACCGATCCAAGTAAGTGGTGACTGTGATGACTGTAAGTGGTGATGACTGTAAATGGTGATGACTGTGAGTGGTGGTGGCTGAGTGGTGATGGCTGAGTGGTGATGACTGTAGATAATAGTGACTGTAATTGTAACTAGTGATGACTGTTGTGATCATGACTGTCTTGATGATCAACTAAATAAACATCTCTCCCCTCAACACCTTCTGATCTTTAACTGGAACGAACGAACGAACACCCAGTAGCAATCCTCAGTAGTTCGTTCCGTGTACAAGTAAACGTCCCTCAGCGAATGACAGATGTGGTTTATATGTGAACACAAATCCTGGCGAACGATTCCTAGTGTGTGTGTGTGTGTGTGTGTGTATTTCTATAACCTATGTGTGTGTACCGTGACAGGCTATGGCGTTGGGTTCGCTTGGAGTCCCCGTTTAGTTGAGGCTCGTGAGGGGGACAGCATGACGTGGCAATGGAATAAGAAGGACGAGTTCTCCACTCTACGGCACAACGTCTTCCAGTCCGCCTCCTCGACCTCCTTCACCTACGACGGCTCCGGCTTCCACTCCGGCTCCCCAACTCCTGCAGGTTAGTAGTACCCAGAGGTCATTGGGGGGTCACAGGAGGTTAAATGATATCACAGGGGGTCACGGGGAAGCTAAAAAAGGTTACAGAGGGTCACAGAAGGTTAAAATAGGTCACAGGATATCATATGAGGTCACGGGAGGTCACAGGAGGAGTAAGTGAGGTCACTGGGGTCACGGGAGGTCATAGTTGATGTTCTCCCTTTCTGATGTGACAATACACCCGATTGGTCCATGTACGACACGAGGAAGGTTTCACAAGGGTTCTGTCGATGTGTGTGCTTGTATACTTCTTGTGTTTACAGGTGTGTGTGTGTGTGTGTGTGTGTGTGCGTATAACTAGTGTTTACAGGTGTGTGTGTGTATAGCTTGTGTCTACACCCTTGTTTATCACCAGTTTACATGTACTCTCGTCTCCTGCCCAGGCTCCATGACCGTGTACTTCCCCCACGAGGGCACCTACTACTACGCTGGTGACCCCGTGTCCGACAAACTGGTCATGAGTGGTCAGATCAACGTGGTGAAGCCCGGGAATCACATCTACAAGGTTACACTCACCCTCGGAGGCGTCGCGGCCGAGTTTAACCCCAGTGGTGATGGTGAGTAAGGGTGAAGTGGGTCAAGGTCTGTCTGTCTGTCTGTTTGTCTTTCTGTCTGTCTGTCTGTCTGTTTCTTTCTCTTGTGCAAGTGTGAAATATTTCGTGTCTCCTCCTTCTCTTCTTTTCCTCCACTTCTTCCTTTATCTTTTCTTCTTTCCCTCCTTCTCCTCCTCCTCATTTCCCCCCTTGTCTTCGTCCGTTCTCTTGTTCCTTCTCCTGTTCCTCGTTCTTCTTCTCTTCCTTCTACCATTCCTCCTCTTCCTTCCTCCTTCTTCCCCTCTCCTCAACATGATCACTCACTCATCACCCTAACACCTGTGCCTCCCCGATACAGGTGTGGTCGTCACAGTGAACGGATGCGTCCCAATCCTACTTGAGCCTCTGAACGGCTGTACCTCTACTGCGCCTTCACCACCCGACGCAGAACACCTGTACTTCGTCAGCGACACCTGTTTCACACCTGTTGTTACCCGACTTACTGCCAGCGGTACCGAGAGTGTTGTCGGGGTTAGGTAAGATAGAGTGTTGTTTTAGTTGTGTAGATCACCTGAAGTTTAGACACTTCAGTATATTTCACCTGAACAAAATGAAAAATTCCTAAACTATGAAATTATGAATAAAATTAACTCCCGAAGACATTATAAACACCTTCCTTCCTTCCTTCCTTCCTTCCTTCCTTCCTTCCTTCCTTCCTTTCCTTCTTTCCTTCCTTCCTTCCTTCTCCACAGTGCCATACAGGTAAGGTCCGGGGTGACACTGACTATAGAAGGAGAAGGGTTCGGTGCCTCCCCCTGCCAGACTTTAGTAACAGTGGGTCCTGCCTCCTGCACCGTCAGCGCCTCCTCCGACGACTCCGTCACTTGTGTCCTCGACGACCTGCAGAACATCCTCTCTGTCCGCCCTTATCCCGTCCTGGTCACCGTGCTGAACAGGTGAGTGTCTGTCTGTCTGCCTGTCTACATGTCTGTCCGTTTACCTGTTTGATCAAATGAAATAATTCTACTAAACGAAAACGAAAGGAAAAATTATCTACCTTGAAAATAAAGCAATATTAACTTAACCCTTTGATAAGTAGCACTAAATAACACCTAACTTAACCCTTTGATAAGTAGCACTAAATGACACCTATCTTAAGTAACACTAAGTCACACCTCCACAGGGGCAACTCTCTCACCAACATTGTCAACTTCAAGAGCGAAGGTCAGGTCACGGTGGTACCTGTGGTGACCTCATTTGAACCGACGGAGGGGTCAGTAGCTGGAGGAACTACCATCACTATTACCGGTATGTAACACCTGTACATTTTAAACACGTCATACAGGTGTTAATGACAATAGATGTTGATTATTACAGGTGAAGAACAAGTAATTTCTTCTCTTCATTAACAGGTAAATCTAACAGGTATTTTCTTATCTCACCTTTCACACAGGTACTGGTCTTAAGGGCTATAATGGGGTGGCATCAGTGAGGTTGGGTGCCGTAGAGTGCCAGGTGACCAGCATCAGTGCCACAACCATCACCTGTACTACCACCCCTACTGCCGCCTCTACCGTCCCCCTCTCCGTCTACGTTTCAGGGGTAGGATATCTTTACTTCCTGGCTCTTGGGATCCTTATAAGAAGAATTGGGAGATCCTTGAGTATCCTATATGAGGTCTAGGGAGGTTTTAGAGCCTTATGGGGATTTAGAACCCCCCAGGATCCTTTAGTTGAGGACAGGAAACGTATAGTCCTACGTGGGATCTAGACAGCCTTGGAGTCCTACTAGAGGGTTAAGTGAATGTCAAAGTCTTGCAGGGGGGTGACTTACATACATGCAAAAATAGGTAGAGATAACTAAACAAATAGACAGTAAGGCGATAGACAGAGAGACAGAGGTAAGAAGACAGTTAGCAGTAACAAAGGCCTTCCCTCCTACAGGTAGAGGCAGTGAGCGACGTGTCAGACTCCACCTTCAGCTTCACCGAGGCGGCCACACCCACCGTGAGCGGGGTGAGTGTCTCAGGTGACTCCATTACCATCACCGGGTTGAAGTTTGGCACTGACGACGCCAAGGTCACTGTCACTCTTAACCCCGTGGCTGGAAGACGAAGGAGAAGTGTCGAGGAAGAGGTGGAGGAGGAGGAGGAGGAGGAGGAGGATGTGCCTAGAGAGGAGGACGTGTTGATTGACGACGAGGTGGGTGTTTACGACGAGGACGCAGAAGAAACCCGCAGCTCCTACCGTCCTAAGGTCCAGTCTCACCTCTTCGACAAGATGGACGCCAACTCGGCCTTCTGGGGTCACTTCACAAAGACCTCCGGGAGGACGTTCACCGAGACCAAGAAGCTGGGAGCCTGGCGTGTTGGCGGCACCAATCGTGCCACGCTAGACTCTCCTGACGACCATCTGGCAGGAGTAACTCGAGTAAAGCGACAGGCGGACCCACTTCCCTCCTATGACTGCTCACCCACCTCTGTCACCGACACTACCATCATCTGCGACGCCCCTGGCATCCCTGCAGGCAACTATGACATCACCGTCGCCATAGAGGGTCTAGGCGACGCTTCTGTTGACTCTGCTGCATCTCAGGTCACCGTGGCCCCCGAAGTGACCTCCCTGACTCCGGCCGAGGGCAGTGTCCACGGCGGCGCCCTTCTGACCATCGCAGGCACAGGCTTCAACCCCGGGGAGGTGAGCGTGACTCTGGACGGTGCTGTGTGTCACCTGGAGACAGAGACGACCACCTCTCTCACCTGCCGCACCTCCGCCCACACCGCCGGCACCGTGTCCGTCACCATCACCTCCGGCACCGTCTCCGTCAGTCCTCCCCCGACCTTCACTTACGACGACACCAAGACGCCCGGTCTTACCTCCATCACGTGAGTCTTGGCCATCTGTGTTGACATTGTCTGTTGATTCCTGGTGACTTATTGAGGTATAACACAGACTGCTCTCTCTCTCTCTCTCTCTCACCACCATCCCTCTCTCCCCACAGACCCTCCACGGGCGTGACCCCAGGGACGACTTTGACCTTAGAGGGCTCTAACCTCCAGCCCTCTGGCACTACCCCCGAGGTCCTGGTGGATGGCACTTCCTGCACCGTCATCACTGCCTCCCTTACAGCTGTCACTTGCACCGTAAGTACACACTGAATACTTTCTCCCTTGGGTGTGTGTGTGTGTGTGTGATAGATAGAGAGATTATATTTGTTCATTACCTTCTGAATACTTTGTTTTATTGATAGAAGAGCATTATAACATCCCTTTCTCTCTCTCCTCCAGACCCCTGACCTAGTGGGAGGGTCACACGGGGTCATCGTCAGGGACTCTACTTACGGTGACTCAAACGAGGTCACTGTCTCCTACGTCTTCAGTGCGACCTCCGTGACCCCCAGCACAGGTCAGTGTATGTTTGTATGTATATATGTATGTATGTATGCATGTATGTATGTATGTATGTATGTATGTTTGACCTTATTGACCTGTCTCTCACCCACAGGAAGTTTCGGTGGGTCAGAGGTCACAGTGACTGGGGAAGGATTTGACCCCTCAGGAGGCTCTAGCGTGACCTTCTGTGGTGAACTTTGTGACCCCGTTAACTTCAACTCCTCTACCACCCTCGTGTGCGTTGCCCCCGCTATAGTGGATGGTAAGTTGACTCTCAGTTGATCAGTTAGCTCTTAGATAGAATTCAGTTGAGAGTTGTTGATAGAATCTTAAATTGGTAGTTCAGGTTTGTGGACAGTCACTTCTCACAGATTTTTTAGTAACAGTCAGTTCTTATATCTAGATACAGTCATACAGTCTGTCGTCAGTTAACACCTCTTGACAGTCCTATTGGAGATCCTCAAACACTAACACTCTACAGTCATCAACTCATTCCACCACATAATTCCTCTATCCTACCACGTGTCTTTGTTTATTTACATGTGTGACGTCATTGCTGTCTCAACTCCCCTCCCCTACAGGTGTTCGATTCCGTTAATGTTGTATTTAGCTTCGTTGACACACGGACTAACTCTTTCCTCCTCCGCCAGATGGCAGCGGCACCAAGACCTGCGACATTGTGGTAACTAATCCCGACGGTTCGACTAACACCCTCACAAACAGTTTCACCTACGACGCCTCCCTCACCCCCGTCGTCACTGCCATCTCCCCCGTTAGAGGTGGTACTGCAGGTGGCACTCTCCTCACTATCACTGGCACTGGCTTTGCGTAAGTTCCAATATAATCGTCTGGGTGGAAGTATCGTTAGGAGTCACTGTCTTATTCTGAACCTCTGCTTGGAACCTTTATATTGAACCTTTCTCGAACAATTGATCCGAAACATTCCTCAGGATTGTATTGGAGAGAGAGAGAGAGAGGAGGGGCAAGAAGAGACAAGGGGAAGAGGAGAAAAAGAGAGGGTAACTAAAGTAGGAAGAGAGAGAGAGAGAGAGAGTGAGAGAGAGAGAGGGACGTCAACAAAAGATCCATATTTACCTTTGGTGTTGTGGTGGTTTGGACAGAGCCAGCGGCAACAAGGTGACCATCGGAGGGTCGGAGTGTGTGGTGAATACAGAGACTACCTCACAGATTACCTGCACGACGGAGGCCCACCAGGGACCCGGGTACTTCCCTGTCCTCGTCGACGTCCCCTCCAACGGCCTCTCTACTAGCACGGTCAGTTGTTTGTTTTGTGTTTTGATATATTTAACAACTGGCAAGACTCGAGTAGATTCCCTGATCACTGCCACATAGGACAGAGGTTCATACACAATAGGACTCCTGAATTCATGTAGGAGTTAGGTAGTCCTCTTCTCCCTCTTCCTTACTCTCACATCTCATCCCCAGGGCAACGATGGCACCTTCTTCTACATTGACCGCTGGAGCTCAATCTATACGTGGGGAGGAGGACCAGTGCCATCTGAGGGCCAGCTGGTGGTCATTGAGGAGGGCCAGACCATCCTGTTGGACCAGTCTACCGAGGTTCTTAAGATGTTGCTGATCAAGGGTGAGGGTTATATTTCTTAAATATGTCCTAATGTAACCTAACCTGGCTTAATTTAACCTAACTTGACATGGCTTAACCTAAACTAACCTCCTCCGTCATCGCCTTCAGGAGGACACGTGGTATTCGACCAAGAGGCCCAGAGCGAGATCACACTGAAGGCTGAGTACATCCTGATCGTGGAGGGCGGCTCTCTCAACGTGGGCTCCGAGGACGACCCTTACCTAGGCCAGGCTACCATAGAGCTCCACGGCAACACCAAGTCCATCGAACTACCTCACTTCGGTGCTAAGGTCAGGGAGGAGTCTTTTACCTACCGTCTGGGTCGATGGGACTAGGACCTTCTGTAAGTCGTCTAGGATTCTATCTACTGTCTAAGATCAATAGAAGTCCTTTCCTTACCGTCTAAAAGGAGATGATCAGGAGAGGAACTTTTATTGGCAGTCTATAGAAGTGTCTGAGGGTCATTTACCATTTTCTTTTCCACTGAACACTCTGGTGGGTGTAGAAAGGCAGCCATGACAGCATCCTATGAAGGGTAACATAACCAACATGTGACCCGGCCATATTTAAGGTATAAGAGACGTAAGCTGTGTGGCTGGTGAGGAGGACTTGAGAGATCTGAGAGTTATAGGAGAGAAGAGGAATGAAGGAAGTAAATAGTGATAAAGTACGACAGGAACTATACCATGGGGGGGGGGGGGGGTGGTTAGGAGGGGCTGGATATAATTGGTATATTTATTTTTTATTAACGTACTGACCGAGGTTCTTTTCCCTCAGGTTCTGGCAGTCCGTGAAGGAAGTCTAGAGCTCCACGGGGCTCCTGTACCTGTTACCTGGACACACCTGGCCTCCGAGGCATCACCTGGAGACACTTCCATCACCCTCAAGCAACCGGTCACCTGGAAGGCTGGAGACCAGATTGTCATAGCCACTACTGAGAGGAGGTGAGGAGGGGGATGAAGGGGGGGGGGGGGAGGGAGGAGGGGGAGCTGGCAAGAGGAGTTCAAGGGGTCGGTTGTCTCATAGTATTGATGTTATTTATAAAGTTCCATATTATACCTCAGGCTGGTCTTAATAAATTAATACTGACCCATCCTACCTGATCGTGCTGCTGCTGCTGCTTAGTGACATAATTCCTATTAACACAACTACTAGAAAATGGGACGAACTTACATAAACCTGACATTAACCCCCCCCCCCCCCCCTCCGGAGTCACTGGTTATGTTGGTGTCACTGTTGGTCACCTGGTAGCTGTTCCTCACTGTTACCTTTAAGTGACTAAATCAGTTTAGAGTCAGTTTAGAGTCGCTCACTGTCCTTCATGACTTGACGCATTCAATGGAGGCGAGAAAAAATAATTAGTGTTGACTTTTGGGTTAATAATAATGATAAAAGCCATTTTTTTTCTCTTAACAACAACAACAATATTAACATCGTCTCTCCATCACTCAAAGATTCATGAAAAACGAGAATGAGGTTCGAACCATTGACACCGTATCAGGGGACGGCCGTACCATCACCCTGACGGAGGCGCTGGAGTACGAACACATCTCCCGGGAGCAGACTCTTGGAGGACGTGTTGTGGAGACCCGTGCAGAGGTTGGTCTCCTCACCAGAAACATCAAGATCCGGGGAGCCATCAACTCAGACTTCACGGACACCATTGAACTATGTGATGAAAATTGGAACCCAGGTGAGTGTGTGTGAGGGACATAATATGTTTTACGATACATCTCATCATAGTAGACAATACAATGACTTGTTTCTGTTTGCTCTTGTCTACTTGCTTCAAATTCATCATCAACTTCATTCCTGATTCCAGTTTTAAGGTTCCTTTTGACAGATCTAGAACGTATTAAACCCATCCACTGAACCCCGAACCCTCCAATCACTGAACCCCGAACCCTCCAATCACTGAACCCCGAACCCGCCAATCACTGAACCCCAAACCCTCCATCCACTGAACCCTGAACCCTCCATCCACTAACATGTTGCTTCTTCGCCGCCTCCTTCAGGTCAGTTCCAGACACAATCTTGCTTCAACGGCAAATTTGGGGAGGAAATTGGGAGTGATCAGTTTGGGGCGGTGGTCATGATCTTCGGCAAATACCCCAGCCAAGACCTCGTCAGCGGCCGTATTGAGTACGTCGAGGTCACCGAGGCGGGTCAGGTAAGGTCACGCAGGTCATATGTTCAGGTGTGAAGTCAATAGGAAGTCAAGTAAGGTTCATTAGCCAGTCAGATGGTGTAAGTTGATCGGATCAAATAAGACTGAGGTCATTTTCAACATGTCATAAGGATCCATTATTCAAACACCTTCTCACTCCTTGGATCACAGGCCTTCCAGCTTGGTCGCTACCCTCTTCACTTCCATCTGGTGGGGAACGTCAGCACCTCATACATCCGCGGGTGTGCTGTCCACCACACCTACAACCGCGCCATCACCATCCACGCTGCCGACTACCTCACCATACAGCACAACGTAGTATACGATAACATGGGCCACGCTATTTTCACCGAGGATGGCATCGAACAACATAACGTCATTCAGTACAACTTAGCCATATACACACGCAGCTCTTCCTCTCTACTCAACGTTGATGTGACGCCTTCATCGTTCTGGGTGAGTCTTAGCGTTTCCTTCGTGAGAATAGGTCAATTTGTGGTGATGTCCGATTCGTCTTGCGTCTGGTAGGCAGGTGTGTTATAGTAATTGAGGAAGGGGTCTTAAGTTGAAGATATTGACAGGTGTTAAGCTGAAACTGTTGAAGTCTTAAACTGAAGATATTGTCGAGGTCTTGAACTGATATTAGAGACAGCCAAAGAATATATTTACTTCCTTCTACAGGTGGTAAATCCCAACAACATCGTGAGACACAACGCTGCAGCAGGAGGTACGCACTTCGGCTACTGGTACCGCCTGGAGCGTCATCCATCAGGACCCTCAGCTACCACCTCCTACTGCCAGAACAACGCGCTCATGGGAGAATTCTACAACAACACTGCTCACTCCCTCGGAAGGTTTGTTGAATACAGATTTCATTTACGATTCTTGGTTCTAAAATCAAAACAAAACCACAAACTCGGGTATTTTTTATGTCTCAAAAATCTAAATAGTATGATTTTATACGATAGGAACTAGTTATTTATATTTGTTGTGGATTAATGTAGATTATTCACCCCTCGACTTGGAAGTGAAAAGTTTGATAATGACGGAACTATTCGAGCTTTTGTTGATATATTTTGTCTCTTAATAGGATTATTTTTTCATCATCATCCCCATTTATGGTCTCTGTGTGATAATAAGACATTGATCTCCGACAGGTATGGTCTCTGGATCTTCTCCATGGATGGCTACTTCCCCAAAACGCGTGACTGTGGAGGTGGAGACAAGGTGCTTACTCTTTTGACATTTGTTGATATACCTAAGTTATCCATTAAAAAATAATTAAGTTTTCTTTCATCTAATTTATACCCGTTTTCTTTAATTTCATTTTTATCAGGATATTTTCACTATTTTTATGTATTCAGCTGGAAATTTATTACGAACGGCCATAACACTTACAACCTACCACCTTCACCAACAACCTACAACCATCACCAACAACCTACCTCCCTCACAACCTACCTCCCTCATCACTACAGGTCGCGGCTTGGCATGACTTCACGGTGTGGAGGTGTGACAGGGGTGCAGAGGCGGTGATTGGAGGCGCCTTACAGTTCCATAACTTTGTGGCTTTGGATAACCAGAAGGCCGGTCTCGAGATGGTTGAGGTCTCTGGAAATTTTGGTCTCGACGATGGAGCTGGTGAGTGACTGGGGACGGGGGGTGGTGGGGGCGGGGGTGGGGGGGCGGGGGTGGGGGGGCGGGGGTGGGGGGGGGGGGGGTGGGTGGGTGGGGGGGGGGGCGGGGGTGGTTTCTAGTTATGATAAGATTTGTTTACTGGGAGATTAATAATTGGTTTCTATAGTCTTATTTTAACACCATCACCATCATCACTATCTTCTGTTTATGTCTCCATTTACTCTTTCTCCTCATCATCTTCCTCATTCTTCCTCTTTTACATCCTTCTCTCTTCCTTCTTCTCCATTCATTTGTTTACATCCTCTACCTCCCCCTCTTCCTTCCTCTTCCTCCTGTAGGTGTGTTCGACTCCCTGGTGGTGGGCTACTCGTCCCTCACGCCGGAGAAATGCGACGATGACACCAGTGGGATCGTCGCCCCCAAGAAGTACCGTTTCAGCATCGCCAACACCACGTTCGTCAACTACGATAATGGTCAATGCGCGGCACTGTCAGGCTGCTCTCAGTGTAAAGTGTTCCAAGGTGGTTTCAAGTCCCAGGTGAAGGGGCTATCTTTCGTCAACTCTCCCAATAAGGTGAGGTTTTTAGGACTCCTACGTGAGGTTTTGGGACTCCTAGGCGAGGTTTTGAGACATCTAGGTGATATAGGTGGTTTGAAGGGACTTACTTCCTGTCTCTTATCTCTCACCTCCTCCCATCTTTCTGTCTCTCTCACCTCCTACTGTCTATTATCTCTCTGTCTCTTTGTCTCCTACAGCTCAAGTTTAAGTGGGAACACGAGACGGTTTGGGTGGATGCTGACGGGTCTCTGTCAGGGTCCCCAGAGAATAGTGTGGTACCGTCTATGGGCATATTACCCCCGTCTGACTGTCAGATGGACGTGGCCGAGTTCTCTGTCAACCCAGCGGTAAGTTAAGGGGTGTCTGTCTGTCTGTCTTTGTTTATCTTTGTGTTTTATCTTCTGAGTATTTTTTTTAGTCTCTATATGTATGTACAGTATGTGTGTGTGTTTGTGTGTGTGTATGTATGTGTGTGTGTTTATGTGTTTGTGTGTGTTTGTGTGTGTGTGTGTTTGTGTGTGTCATCATTATTATCTCCATCTAATTCTATTTTCTCTCTATCCCACCACCACCACTACCACCACTACCACTACCCCTACCACCACCGCTACCACTACCACCAACAGGCTCCAGGCTCCGTGTGTTCTGATAGCTTCCGTTTCCTTCGCTTCAACGTTAAAGGACCCAACATCGAACCAGAATCTCTTAAAGGAAACAACCTGGTCGTCTCCAATACACACGGCAACACCACCGTCCCGTATATGGTGAAGAGATTGACTACGGAAGGTTGGATGGGGATATTGTACACGGGGGAGACGTATGGTTGGAGCTTTGATGATTCGGCACAGGTGAGATGAGTTTGTGTGAGATGAGGATTTGGTTATCTCTGAGCTTAACTTATGAGACGAGTTTTTGAGACAAGAACCTACCCCACCCCCCCCCCCCCCAAAAAAAAATTATTGACATTTGTTGACGTATAAAATCCTAACAAGAGCACCGACATCTCTTAAAATAAACTAAACTCCCGAAAATATATCAAACGACCCATAAACTATTAAAAATAACATCTAAATTACTATATTATCCATAATTCTCAATCACAAGATGAAAAATCAACCCCCCCAAAAAAATAACCTGATAATATTTAATTCAAGTTGACATTATTGACCTGTGTTGACAAGTGCTTTAAATCATCGACAGATCACCAACTTCTCCTACACGGCTGAGACTCGCTTTGTTGACACTGGTGACTACTATTACGTCCAGCACGAGTTTATTCAGCGACCAGATGGCTTCAGGTAACCACTTCCTTCTCTCCTGTTGGTGGTGATAGTCAATTACCTTCCCACAACACTCCCCCAGTCGTAAATAACCTCTCCACAATCACCAACAATCACACGTATTAACAGCTCGATCTAACTTGCTGTGTCTTCCTTCACGCAGCACCACCAACGCTGAGAGGAACAGCAGCGACACCATACCTGACTCGACCACAGGTTTCCATGGTGATTACTACTGGAATAATGACACACGCACCATGACCTATCTGGGTAAGTGGGGGGGGGGGGGGGAAGATGAGTGGAGGGGATGGGAAGGGGAGGGGGCCGAGCTTGACCTACTGAGGGGTAAGTAGGAAGGGGGGGGGGCGACATTTTACCTACATATATAACTATGATAATATCTAATTCTATTTAATCTATCTATCTCATCTATCTATCTATCTAATCTATCTATCTATTGTATGTTACAGTGTCGAATAATGTAGCAACTGAGAGGCGTAGGTCAGCCATCTTTGACGAGAGAAGTGCAGGTAGTAATAGACGTATTGACTTCGGAGTGTACAGGTGAGTGTATGTCTGGTTACACTGTCTGGGTTGAGTGTATGTCTGGTTACACTGTCTGGGTTGAGTGTATGTCTGGTTACACTGTCTGGGTTGAGCGTCTGTCTGGCTACACTGTCTAAATTAGTATCTGTCTGGCTATACTGTTAGGGTAAACTAGTGAGTCTGTTTTGGTTTAAACTTGGAAGGAACACACGTTCTAGTCTTGTTTACATCACTGGGTAAACACTAATTCCTATTCCTACAGATGTTGTGTGTTTACATTGCACCTCAGTAAACACTAGATCACTTTAATAGTATATTGCTCCCTTAAAGCTAATCTGTTTACATTGTTCTTTAGTACACAGCTCGTTTATTAACACCTGTTGTTTACATTGTTCCTCAGTACATGACTCCCCTGCCTCCTAATACCTGTTGTTTACATTGTCTCCCAGTACATGACTCACCCCCTAACACCTGTTGTTTACATTGTCTCCCAGTAGACTCCCCCCTAACACCAGTTCTGCTTACCTTGTCCCTTAATACAGAGCCCACCCATTAATACCTGTTGCCCATGAATAAACAACGTGTTGGTCTCCTTTCAGGTGTAAATACACAGACTGTATCCTCCCCACACCTCCACCTGTACCCACGGGGAGGCCAAGTGTCACGTTTAAGTGGTCAGACGTAGAGACCTGGAAGGAGGTACCTGTGGGATCCGGAGGCCACCCGTCTGAGAGTGTCTATGGGTTACCTGTAGAAGGAGACGAGATTGTCATTCCCCAAGGTGAGATTTATGACGTCAGGAAGAGAGTTGTGACATCAGGGTGGGAATTGTGACGTCAGGGTGGGATTTGTGACGTCAGGGGGATTTGTGATGTCAGGGTGGGAATTGTGACGTCAGGGTGGGAATTGTGACGTCAGGTTGGGAGTTGTGACGCCATGGTAAGAGTTGTGGCGTCAGAGGGAAAATTGTGACATGAGGAGGGGATTTGTGACGTCAGGGATAAGATTTATGACGTCAGGGTGAGATTTGTGACGTCATGGTAAGTAGTTGAGAAATATATTCCTTAAAGATAGCAATAGGACACCAAGTTTTCTTATTCAGGACATCAAAAGATTACAACGTCACCTGAACCATCCCGAGATCACCCTGTCAGCCTCTCAGTTAGGACACATGTGGACACTAAAAATAATCTGTAATTGGTGCTTTTTGGACATAATTGGACATTTACTGTAGAATAACGTGAAATTTGTTCTTGTTTTTTTAGGGACATGTAAGGACACCTAGAACAATCTTAAATGAGTAATTTTTTTCTCTAGGACACGTATTGGACACTTCCCCCCACCTTAATTAGCTCTTCTCCTTGGACATAATCTGGACACGTGTGTTTATCTCTTCAGGCATGTGGGTCACTGTGGACACCGTGACCCCTCCATTAGGCCGTGTCCGAGTTTATGGTACTCTAGAGTTTGAGGACACCATGGACCATGTCTTCAACACCACCATCATTTACATACAGGTGAGGGACACTAACTTACCTGGAGGCACTCTGAACCTGATGGTGTGCCCCGTGACCCTATGTGAGTGGCACTGTGGAGTAAATGATGGTCATCTGGCACTGTAGAGTAGTTAAGGTTCATGTGGCACTATAATGGAAGGTTCATTTGGCACTAGGATATAGAAGGTGTACTTGGCACTCCAGAGAGGCACTATAGGTTTACTTGGCACTCCAGAGAGGGACAGCAGGTTATTTTGGCACTCAAGAGAATCAATACTTGTTTATTTGGCATTGAAGTAATAGATGTTGACTTGGCACTCCTCCAGGGGGGCAGTGTGGTGGCCGGGTTCTCAGAGGAGTCGCCCTTCACCAATAACCTCAACATCGTCCTCCGTGGCACCCTTGACCCTAATGACCCAGACAACGTTGACATGCCCATGCCCAACGGCGTACCGAGTGTGGGCTGGAAGGCTGTGGGTAAGTGTGAAGGCATGGGTTTAGGTAAATCATAAACAAAGTCATAGGTAAGTTAATAGGTAAGTTTATAGAACATTAGGTTATTTTTAATCAGCTATTTACACCTGTTCAATTATCTCCCCGGCGTTTATGTCACTAAATTACATAGATGAGGTCATTCTAACACCTGTAGTGACCCAGTCGTATGTGTACAGGTGTGTTCGGGCAGCTGTCCCTCCACGGGCAGGTAACAGGGAGGACTTGGGTCAAGTTAGGAGTCACAGCCACCGCAGGAGACTCCCAACTCACGCTAGCTCAGCCCGCCAGCGCCTCATGGCTCAACAAAGAGGTATGTAGATTTGTTCCTTAATTCCTTTAGTGATTTATAATTCACTAACTACCCTTAACTCCCTCTCTAACTCTTTAAATCTCCATCTACCTTATTAATTATACTTGTAACCCCTTAACTATTACTTGGATCAACTCTGACCTCATTAATTCGCCTCTCTGGCACCTATAACTCAAGTTTATGACGTTTTAATAATGTTTTCCCTCCATTTCTAACAGTTCTGAACCTTCTGTTGTCCATTATAAGCCATTAACTTAACCTTTAACATCTTTCATATCCCACAGGTTATGGTGACAGCGACTGGGAAGGAAGCGTTGGAAACAGAGGTGAGGACAGTGACGGGTGTATCTGGGTCTGTCCTAACCCTCGACAGCCCTCTGAGTTACGACCATCTAGGTAAGTTACCCTTCAATTTTATTCGTTTTCTCTAATAGCTTTCAGACTCGTTCGTTTTCTTTCTAGGTGTTCGAACTGTTGGTCTGTTCTTTGTTACGATATTTATTTGCTCATATGCTTGTTCATCGCTGTTCTAATAAGTAAGAAGCACCCTTGGATGTCTCTCTCTCTCTCTCTCTCTTCAATTATAACATCACCTTCCTTGGCGTCCTCGACAGGTGAGACCCACACAGTGACGGGTACCACAAGGACTTACACACTGGCGGGTGAGGTCGGTCTACTCACCCACAATATCGTCATAGAAGGGAATGATTACCCTGACCTACAGCAAGACAGCTTCGGCGCCCGTATCCTCGTCTCCCGATTCAATGAGGATGGTGTGGATTATGTGGGTGAGTATTACAGCTGGTGGATGAAGGATTGGAGTGCGTGTGGATGAGTCTTATTGGCGTTGAGTGCGTGGATGAGTCAAATAGGTGGTGGATGAGGGGTTGAGGTGCGTGGATGAGTGAAAGTGTTGAGTACTTTTAAAACTACACACACAGACACACACATACACACGTACACACACACACACGTACACACACACACACACACACACACACACACACACACACACACACGTTGACCTAACTCCCATTTTATCTCCCGTAGGTCGTGCCAAGTTATTTGGTGTAGAATTCAAGAATGTCGGTCAGTTTGGCTTCACGGACACTGACGATCCTCGCTTCTCCCTCGCCTTCCACGGCGTCGGGGTAGACGACGGCTCAAACTACGTCAAGAAATGCTCCTTCAACGTGAACTACAACGCCGCTCTCGGGTTCTTCGGCTCCGACAACATCACTGTAGAATCTAGCGTCGTCTATCACACCGTGGGCTCTGGTAAGTGTGGGCTGAATGGGCTGAGTCACATAAAGAAAGATTGAATTTGATCTTATTTCCATCTGTGTGGGTTGTCTTACTGAACAGAAACCCACACTTGCTTGTTCTATCTCCCCTATTCTCTCTTTCTCTCTCTTTGTCTCTATCTCTCTTACAAGCACGTATTGCTCTACCTCTTACTAACTCCTCCTCTTGTTCCTCTTCAGGCATTAGGGACGACAGCGCGGACAACACCTTCAGAGACAACCTCATCTCCGTCATGCTCTTCCCTGGGACCTACAATGGCCGCGAGGAATCACAGAACTTGGACTGGTTTGGTGGATTCGATCTCAATAAAGCCTCAGGGACAGTACTAGAAGACAATATTGTGGCTGGTAAGTTCCCGCGTCCGTGTGTATGTATGTGTGTCTCTCTGTCTGTCTGTCTGTGTGGTAAGGACGGGAAACAAGGAGGAAATAATGAAAATCTGGTCATTTTCAGGATCGGAACAGGCTGGCTACAGGACCTATGGAGAGTATTGTGAGGACCCCACCAATTGGAGCAACAATGAAGTCCACTCTGCTACCTTCGGCGTCCTGGTGAGATTATCTTGACGAAGGAGGTGTTGGTGTTTACTGGCGTGTGTTAATCCAGGAGGTTCTGTGTCTTGTTGTTCGTGGATCTTATTATTTTGATGTTAATTGTACAAGGAAGATGAAGTTACTTTGATCTATCTGTAAAACATCTGTCTTATGGGTAATTATATTAACACCTGTCCCACTTTAACACCTGTCCTCCCTGGTACTCTCACACACCTGTCCCCACTGGTACTCTAACCTCCACATCTGTCCTTCCTAACACTCTAACCTGCACACCTGTCCTCCCTCAGCTCTGGAGTAAGGGGGGAAAAGGGCCAGCAGATGAATGTCGTCGCCTCAATGACTTCTACGCCTGGAGGGTGTGGGATACCGCTTTCTACATGCAACACTACGCCAGCTTCATCCTCTCAGACGTAAGGATATACACCCCCTTCTACGACACGTATATCCTGATCCTACGAGGTCCTATACTCAAATAAAGGATTGTTGTTGTTATTTCAGTCTGAGTGAGATAAAATGGCGTCGTATAGTGATTCGGTTTCGCATGAGTAGTTGTGTTAGTCTCTTAGGGGTGTTGTTGATGCATTTAGTCTATAAGGAATGTCCCTTAGCTTTGATATTGTGTTAGAAATGTCCTTAATCCCTATCAGAGTTAACCAATATGTTAATCCCCACGTTCTCAGGTGATGGTCGTCGACAGTAAGCTTGGGGTGAATCCGCTGGTGTACTCCCCTCCTGCCCTCACCCACCAAGCTTTCCCCAAGACCGCCATTATTGAGAATAGCTTGATGGTCGGGGCATCTCCCTCCTACAGCTGTGAGTACCATGATTCTACTTCCAGCTTCCAGGACACCTATGAGTCTTTCCACGACGTCTTTTGGAAAGGAGGTGTGGATGATGGCAACACCGGCCTCCTGTTCGCCTCCTTCATGTCTAGCACCAATAGTAAGTTTGTTGTGGTCGGTTGTAGTACGATACACTGTGAATACAATGTTTCCTGTATAAGGTGTTTTTTATAATTTCTCTTACGATACGTTGTGAATAGTAAGTTTGTTGTGGTCGGTTGTAATACGATACACCGTGACTCATGACCACCAAACTCTTCACAGTGGCACCCAAACACAAGTTCAACGAGGCCTCTAGTTACCCGGCCCTTTACGGTGCCACCTACGTCAACAATGTCATCTTCGTTAGTTTCGGCACTCGTAGTTGTGGACATGACGTTGCAATCCTGACCAACAAGGAATCTGACGACGGCATCCATCCTGTGTTCACTAGCGAGCTCACCTTTGTTGATACACCTGAGGATAATTACCTCTTTTTCCACAGGTGAGTCTTGGTGGTGTGGCTTTGTTGTTTATGTTCTGTCTCTTTGTGTGTGTGTGTCTGTCTGTCTGTCTGCTTGTCTGGATCTCTCTCTCTCTCTCTCTCTCTCTCTCTCTCTCTCTCTCTCTCTCTCTCTCTCTCTCTCTCTCTCTCTCTCTCTCTCTCTCTCTCTTTCCTTCATTATCCCCCACCATAGTCCTTATAGTATACGTGTTCACCTCATAACTCAGGCTGGTCTCTACGTTCACACTTGACTGGTTCCTCCCACAGAGCTAACCTGGGCCGCGTCAACCCCTCCGACTGTGTTGATATGGACTGTGATGGTCTGAAGAAGGTGGTGCTGCAGGACATGGATGGCTCTCTCCTAGGTGAGTTCCTGGGTGTTAGGGTGTAGAGTAGGTGAGTTCCTGGGTGTTAGGGTGTAGAGTGGGTGAGTTCCTGGGTGTTAGGGTGTAGGGTGGGTGAGTTCCTGGGTGTTAGGGTGTAGAGTGGGTGAGTTCCTGGGTGTTAGGGTGTAGGGTGGGTGAGTTTATGGGTGTAGGAGGTAGGGTGTAGAGTGGGTGAGTTTATGGGTGTAGGGTGTAGGGTGTAGTGTGTGTAGAACCGATATAAAAATCTCACCTCTTCGTCAGGGTCGGTAAACGCGACGGCTACCTCGGTGGCGGAGCACGAGTGGGACGGTGACAGGTCCCACGGCGTCGGTGACTACAGGATCCCCGTCTCACTGAAACAGCGGTCTGATGGCTCCCAGATCCCCGCGTCTGAGAAGTTCCCCAACAAAGGTGAGCTGAGAGTTGATATCACGTGATCTCACTGGCCTAGTCCTGTGCCACACTGTAGTAGGTTGACTTCTGTTCACCTGGGAAGCTTAGTGGTACAAGAGAACAAGTTTTCATGAGGTTGTGAAGGGCAAGTTTTCTATTGGCAGACAAGACCTTAACCTTCTTGTGGCTTCCTCTTCATTTTCTTGTCTTAAGTTCAAGTTTCTCATTACGTATCAGTTCGGGTGCGACCTCTGTTGACTTCATCCTCGAGGCTTTATTCGAGGACGAGCTTTAAAGGGTCTATAAAGATGATTCTTCTTTTAGCCACAGTTGAATTCATTCTGGGTGGGTGGTGGTGGCCTCTGGTCCTCCACCACTCTGGCCTCATAGGTATTATTTAACTTTCCAAGTCCTTTAACTCTCGTAGCTACGTAAATATAGTAGGCACCTGGGATGCTCCTGACCCTTGTTGACACTGGCTGGGTGCCGCAGGTATCATAAGGGACGAGTCGTGCACCCTGATGGCGGCGTGGCAGGCGTGGAGGTGCACCAACCTCCGTCACCGTATGTTGGTCTTCGAGAGTCTCGACTCCGATACAGAGATCCGCCGCGTCTCGCCCATCGCCCTCATCGCTAACCCAGGTGACTATCAGTTTAATAACTGTTATGTTCAGTGACTCCAACTTACATTTTCGTCCTCAGTAACTTTATCTTATTGACACTTAACATAAAGCTTACTCTCTCTACTTTCTTTATTGCCTAAAGTTCAAAGACATGTTCACCTTACAGTCTATTATTCGAAACTTTCTTTGTACACCAAACCATTATGTGTTCTCCTGTAACCACACTTATGCCCTGACGATGTCCTCCTGCACCACCAGGCACCAACGGCTACGTGGACCTGGTGAACGGCCCCATGGACCGAGGCTGGTGTATGGGCTACACCTGCCAGGAGCGTATATCAACTTTCTACTCCGTCGTTGCTGTGGACACCATCTACGAGATGGCCATGACCGGCACCCCTCCACAGGTAGGAGGTCTGGAGGGCCCACGGAGGACACCCACTAGCTGGAGGTTCCTTAAATATAGGAGAAGGGAAGAGTCCTCACAGGTCGGGGGGTGAGAGCAGGAGTCTTGAGGACTTAGTGGCCACAAAACCTGGAGGATCACAAACCAGAGGAGGTGTAGACGACCCTCTCAAGAAGGAGGACCTAGAGTAGAGATCCTTAACTGTAGGAAGGAGTAGAGGGACCACTTACAGGTAGGAGGTACAGAGGGGCCACTTACAGGTAGGAGGTACAGAGGGACCACTTACAAGTAGGAGGTACAGAGGGACCACTTGCAGGTAGGAGGTACAGAGGGACCACTTGCAGGTAGGAGGTACAGAGGGACCACTTACAGGTAGGAGGTACAGGGAGGCATAGAGGAGGTGCATAAGAAGGGTGTATTGGTGAGGATACTTGTAAGGAATATACATGTCTAAGGGAGAGTGAGTTAGTACGTTGAATAAATCTTTCCATCACCTGTCGCGCCCTGAGACACCTTACCACCACCATCTGTTGCACCTACAGGTAATCCGCTTCCACCTGCTGCACGCCCACCCCAGCGAGATGGTGGTGGTGCGTCTCTTCTTCCCCAAGACGCAGCGCTACGACGTGTACGTGGACGATACTTACGTACCACCCACGAACATAGACACGACCAAGTACCCACCGAAGTACCAGCTGCTACCCGAGGACCCGAACAACCCAGAGCAGTACTTCCCTACACTCACTGACGTAGGTTCTTGTCGGGGGACGAGTCTCTTGTGTATATCCACGTCCATCCAAACTGTCAATAATACAAAAGTAATACAAAAGTCGGTTTCATGCTTATATACTGTACTCGTACATGTCTGTAAACAAATTTCCTTACCCGATCTCACCAGCATCACCTCTCTCCCTCACGTCACCACAGGATGTAGGCACCAACTACCTGCAGAGGGCTGAGAAGTTCCTCCATGTTGTGATCCGCGGCGGCCACGTCATCGACATCAAGACATCACCCGTCGTCATCCTCACCACCGGCCTCGTTGTCAGCCCAGACGAAATTTACGACGAGAATATCGTACAGAACATGGCCGACCTCCTGGGAGTGTCCTCTGAGAATATCAGGGTCGCTGATATCATCCGCGAGGACTCCGGGAGAAGGCGCAGAAGGAGCTCTACCGAAACAGTGCAATATCAGGTAGTAACTCTTGCAAGTTCTGTTTTGTTATATTCCCAGTATGGAAAATTGGTAACATTTGGGCCTTTGTTACTAAAAGATAACTTCTCCACACAACAATATTCTTCATATTTCCTCTCAGCCAAACAGTGTGTTCTAAATTCCTCAACTCCATCCCCAACTTACTCCTGTGTGCACTTGCCCTTCTCACTACAGTTCGAGGTGGGAAATGCCCCAGCCGAGAGCGAGGATGGAAACAACGTTGCCGCCAGCAATTCCAGTGGCCAAGAGTTGACCTACGATGACCTGTTGAACGCCGTAGTGAAGGTCGTCAACCTCTTCCAGGGTGATGGGTGTACAGCCTGTAACCTCACCCTCGCTTCATTAGAGGTACAGTACACCTGCTCTGATACTATACTTTATCCCCTTCGACCTGTCAGCAGCTTGAGTGGTCGGTCACGTCTCTGTAACGCACTGTTGGCAATTACTGGGCATGTACGGGTTTCTGAATGTATCTGAACCTGCTTCAATGCTGGTCAAATCTGGTCTTGAAATAGCTCACACTCGGTGCCGTCACAACACTCTCTGGCAGATTGTTCCAAGAGTTTGCAATTTTCACTCCCAAAAGTTTGTCCTGACAGTTTTCTGGACTTGTGTAACCTGTAGTGGGGCGGGCGTCCACCAGTTCCAGGTATGAACACTCTTGACTGAGTAGTGTCCTCTGAGATGTTTATAAACTTCTATTTAGTCATCCCTTTCCTGCCTATAGTATAAGCTAGGCAACTGTAGGCGCTCTAGTTTTTCATGGTTCCCGAGGTGCTGAAGTGCTGGCAGCAGTCTCGTGGCCTTCCTTTGGACATTTTCAATCACATGACAGTCTCTAGAGTATCTCGGGGCCCAGACGGGGTGACAGTACTCCAGACGGGGAAGCCCCAACTAGTTTCGTTGCTTGATTCACCTTCTTCTCACAATGGTCCGAGAACTTCAGTTCATTGTCAACATACACACCCAGGTCCTTTTCACATCCAGTTTCTGTTAATGCTGTTTCTTCGTCCCGTTGGGACATGTGATACGCCTCCTTATTGTTGGTACGACCCAGGTGCATCCTCTTGCATTTCGTGACGTTGAATCTTAGCAGTCATTATTTTGACCACTCCCGAAGTTGACAGAAATCTTCTTGCAGCGCTTCACAGTCCGTTTGGTTTTTAATTTCTCTAAATAACTTAGCATCGTCAGTAAACATTTGTGATGATTGATTCATATTTCAGTCAGTAACTTAGATCACCCGAGAGTTTGGAGTCCTCGATGACACCTGATATGTGATAGTAACTTGAGGGACAGCGGTCATGTACTACGTAAATTTCAGGTCAGTGATCCCGTTCAGCCCCCGAAGGAACCAACAGGTCCGGCGACGCAGGAGTTCGGAACTCAGGTCAACGAGGGAGAGGAACTGTTCAGCAACTTACAGCAACAGGAAGAACAGGAAGCCCTCAACAAAAGCCTGCAGGCCCAGACTTTTGAACACCCCTCGGCAGCCACTTTATTACAGGGCGTCCCAGCCACCATCACCACCTACACACTCTTCGACTCTCAACCCTCTATCTCCGTCCAGAATAGCGAGGTGAGTCTCTCTCTCTCTCTCTCTCTCTCTCTCTCTCTCTCTCTGTCTGACAATAAACACTCACTACATGGTCTCAGTTCACCTTCTCTCTCCTAGGGCTCGAAAATAAAGTCTCTGGGTCACAGTAGCGACCCCTGGTTGATAACGGCCACACTTGAAGGAGGCCCCGACGGTGCCTCTCTCCTGGGGACTAGCTCGGTGCCTTACACGGAGGGGGCTGCCATCTTTACTGACCTCTTCGTGGACACCGCCGGCGACCTCTACAACCTCTCCTTCAGCTTCACTTACCCGGACACCGCACCAACCCTCACAATAGGTCTTAACAACACCTTCAGGTAGGTCCTAGAATCTCTTCTCTTAATTTTGAGTCTCGACGCCGCCTGCAAGTAGGTACTATTGACGGACGTGTCACCCCCCTTAGACGTCTCCTTCAAGCAGGTACTCGAGGGTGTTGGATAGCATCGAACCTTGTCTCATTCTTTCTGTTTATCGATCCATCGCTCAATCTATCGATCCCTCCACACATTAAAAGATAAAGAAAGAGCTAAATAGAGAGACGGAGAGAAAACAAAACACAGACAGATCACCATAAATAGTAATAGACAGATAGACAGATAAGTAAACAACAGGATGACCCTAACACCACCTCCCTCCTCCTACACCCACAGGGCCCGGGAGAAGAAGGTGGCGTTCACGATAGCTGTATACCCCGACGTACTGGTGGCCGGGGACGTGTTCTCACTCAACCTCACCCTAGTGGACGATGACTCTGGCGAACCTGTTGAACCATCTGTCTTGCAGGTGAGATAATTAAGAACCATGTAAGCCTACAGGTGAGAGAGAGAGAGAGAGAGAGAGATAAGCTGATTCGTCTCTAACCCAACTGGTGAGATAGTTAATTTGTTTGCTTTGATATTTTGTACTAACGGAGAAAAGTTTACTCTCTCTCTCTCTCTCTCTCTCTCTCTCTCTCTCTCTCTCTCTCTCTCTCTCTCTCTCTCTTTATCTCTTTGTCTCTCTTTAGTTCTCTCTCTCACGTCTTGTTTTCTCCCCACAGGGCCAGACAATGACAGGAAGCGTCGAGTTACTGAGTGACAGGAAGTACAGGAGCTCGTTGACAGGAGAAAAAATGTGAGTAACGACAGCAGACAGACAGACAGACAGCAGTAAACAGCAGACAACAGACAGACATCGAATAGACAGCAGTAGACAGCACACACCTCCATAAACTGACTCATTCACACACTCTACACTCCCTCACACTCACTCCAATACACCAACACACTCATAATCCCCCCCCCCTCCCTCACACACCCACCCTTACCTCTCTCACACCCACCCTCCTCTCCCACACCCACCCTCACCCCTCCCACACCCACCCTCCTCTCCCACACCCACCCTCCTCTTCCACACCCACCCTCCTCTCTCACACCCACCCTCCTCTCCCACACCCACCCTCCTCTCCCACACCCACTAACACCCTCTGACACCCTCACAGATTCACAGCTCAGGACGCCAACATCACCAGCGTCACGTTAAATGATCTTGCTATCGCTGACGCAGGTTCCTCCTACCGCCTCCACTTCAGCGCTTCCGTCAGTCCTATCGGCTGGTTATTGGACTTCACAACAGATGGTACGTCCTGGGGGATTGCTAGGGAGTGAATGAGGGAGTAAGGAGGCTGGGGAGGGAGATTGCTAGGGAGGGAATGAGGGAGTAAGGAGGCTGGGGAGGGAGATTGTTAGGGAGGAACTGGGGGAGTAGCACTAAGGATGGGATTAATGTTATGATTTAGGGATTAGGATTCAGTGAGGGAGATTTGAGGAGTATTTAGTAGGGATTAGGGAGTAGGATTAAGGAGGGGAGAGTGGGGGTGTAAAATAGGAAGGCATTAGGGAGTGGGGGTGGGGGTGCAGGTGTGGACTGGAGTGGGATTGGGAAGTCGGATTTACCCGTATCTCATCTACCCCTTTACTAATCTACCCTTCCTTCATCTACCCCTTTACTAATCTACCCTTCCTTCATCTACCCCTTTACTAATCTACCCTTCCTTCATCTACCCCTTTACTAATCTACCCTTCCTTCATCTACCCCTTTACTAATCTACCCTTCCTTCATCTACCCCTTTACTAATCTACCCTTCCTTCATCTACCCCTTTACTAATCTACCCTTCCTTCATCTACCCCTTTACTAATCTACCCTTCCTTCATCTACCCCTTTACTAATCTACCCTTCCTTCATCTACCCCTACAGAGGTGTTGGTCGCGCCTCAGAATCCTGTCTACAAGAACGTTAAGATGAGGGTGGCAGGAGGCAGAAGGAAAGCTCTGTTGGGGAACGAGGCTGAGGTAAGGTCTTGGGGGGGAGTGGGGATGTGGGGGAGAGAGGGAGTGTGTGGGAGTGGCAGTGTATGTGTGGGGAGAGAGAGAGAGAGAGAGAGAGAGAGAGAGAGAGAGAGAGAGAGAGACTACCATCAGCACTACTTTCGTCTTCACAGTTTGAGTTCATGTTGACGGAGATCCTGACGGAGACAGTGGGCGGGGCGTTCTGGGATCAAGTGACCCTCACAGTACCTAGCAGACGTACTAAACCTACTGTTTCCCTCACTGTAAGTCACTTATACTCACTTATACTTACTTATATCCTGATATATACTCACTTCAACGCTTAAATAAGTAGTTTATATGTAGGTGTGTAAAATAGATGTCAATTTTCTAGTATCTCTGTGTTTTGTTGTAAGCACACGACACACAAACAATAATGAGTGTCAGATCTTACACCAAACATACAACACACAAACAACAAACACTGTCAGATCTTACACCAAACATACAACACACAAACAACAAACACTGTCAGATCTTACACCAAACATACAACACACAAACAACAAACACTGTCAGATCTTACACCAAACATACAACACACAAACAACAAACACTGTCAGATCTTACACCAAACATACAACACACAAACAACAAACACTGTCAGATCTTACACCAAACATACAACACACAAACAACAAACACTGTCAGATCTTACACCAAACATACAACACACAAACAACAAACACTATCAGATCTTACACCAAACATACAACACACAAACAACAAACACTGTCAGATCTTGCCCATTTAACATAAGATCATCAGTGACACCCGACTCTCTGTCTCTTAGGCGATGGGCAGTGAAGACCAGCTAGAGGAAGGCCTGGAGAAGCTGTGTCTGATGGTTAAGAAGAGTCAGATCAGAATACAAATCCAGCGATATAAGTACACCATGAGGAAGCTACTGGTGGAGGGCAAGAAACTACGCAGGTGTAACTACAAGAAGGCGAACAGGATGAATAAGAGATAGTCAGTGTATATAGAGGTTTAAGAAGTGACTGGTGGCGCTGTCATCGCTCTACCCTCACCATTCATCACCCTCACACCCTCGTCAGATCGTTCTTATAAATAAAATATTAATATGAGTCTGTATTGCAAAAGAAAATTAGAAAAAATATATGTAAAATGAATAAAAAACAGTTTACAAAATTAGATTGGAATAAAATATATGATAGTTGTTACTGTATAATTATCTCCCACAGTTCTAAATAGTGCAAAAACAACTGCCTCTAGGGGGCCTACAGGAACAGTGCTCCCTGAGGCCCTCCCATTTCTCTTATAAGTTGCCGCGCTCCCGAGTGCTCTCCCAGGGGTCGGTGCGCCAAGGGACCATCCTAGGGGCAGCGGCAATCTCTGGCGCCTTCCCATGAGCCCTCGTAGGGGCAGTAGCACCCCAAGAGCTATCCGAAGGGTGTCGGCGCCCCCAGGGTCCCCCCCAAGGGCAAAGGCGCTCCCAGGGGCCCGCCAAAGGAAAGCAGCGACCCAAGGGGCCCTTCCATTGTCGGCGGTGAACCCAGAGTCATTCCCAGTGACGTCAGAACATCGAGAGACCTTCCCAGGGGTAGTGGCGCCCCCAGGGGCTCTCCCATGGGTGTCGGCGCCCCCTGGGGCCCTTCTGGGGACGGCAGGGTCCCCAGGAAACCTACCAAAGACGTCCTGTCCCAATAGATCTATAGCTTACCCTATCATGGTGTCGTACATATCGCATTCGTCCAGCAAGCTCTTACTTAACTGTGATTGGTGGACTAAAATAAAAATCTACCAAATAACAGCCAATAGGAGAACAGATGAGTCGTTCAGCACAACACCCCAACTTATGTTTTCCTGTTGGATATTTATTCTCCTTTACATAGTTCCTCATGCGATGATACTGGAAATGTGATGGGCGGTGTATTTATTTAACGTTTTATCTCCCACTGTTCTAAATAGTGCAAAAACAACTGCCCCTAAAGGGCTACAGGAGCAGTGCTCCCTAGGGCCCTCCCATTTCTCTTATAAGGTGCGGCGCTCCCGAGTGCTCTCCCAGGGGTCGGTGCGCTCTGGGGACCTCCCAGGGGCGGTGGTGCCCCAAACCTCATTTCCAGTGGCGTCGGCGACTCCAGGGAACCTCCTAGGGGCAGCGGCGATCTCTGGCGCCCTCCCATGAGCCCTCGCAAAGGCAGTAGCACCCCAAGAGCTATCCAAAGGGTGTCGGTGCCCCCAGGGGCCCTCCCAAGAGCAAAAGCGCTCCCAGGGGCCAGCCAAGGGAAAGCAGCGACCCAAGGGGCCCTTCCATTGTCGGCGGTGAACCCAGAGTCATTCCCAGTGGCGTCAGAATATCGAGAGGCTTTCCCAGGGGTAGTGGCGCCCCCAGGGGCTCTCCCAGGGGTGTCGATGCCCCCTGGGGCCATCCCAGAGACAGCAGGGACCCCAGGGGCCCTGCCAAAGGCGTCCTGTCCCAATGAACCAATAGCTTACCCTATCATGGTGTCGTAAATATTGAATTAGTCTAGCAAGCTTTTACTTAACTGTGATTGGTGGACTAAAATAAAAATCTACCAAATAACAGCCAATAGGAGAACAGATGAGTCGTTCAGCACAACACCCCAACTTATGTTTTCCTGTTGGATATTTATTCTCCTTTACATAGTTCCTCATGCGATGATACTGGAAATGTGATGGGCGGTGTATTTATTTAACGTCTTATCTCCCACTGTTCTAAATAGTGCAAAAACAACTGCCCCTAGGGGGCTACAGGAGCAGTGCTCCCTGAGGCCCTCCCATTTCTCTTACAAGGTGCGACCCTCCCGAGTACTCTCCCAGGGGTCGGTGCGCCCAGGGACCTCCCAGGGGCGGTGGCGCACCAAACCTTTCCAGTGGCGTCGGCGACTCCAGGGACTCTCCAGAGGCAGCGGCGATTTCTGGCGCCCTCCAGGGACCGTCGCAGGGGCAGTAGCACCCCAAGGGCTATCCCAAGGGTATCGGCGCCCCCAAGGGCCCTTCGAAGGGCAAAGACGCTCCCAGGGGCCCGCCAAGGAAAAGCAGCGACCCAAGGGGCCCTTCCATTGTCGGCAGGGAACCCAGAGTCATTCCCAGTGGCGTCAGGACCTTCAGAGGCTTTTCCAGGGGCAGTGGCGCCTCTAGGTGCTCTCCCAGGGGTGTCATCGCCCCATGGGGCCATCCCAGGGAAGGCAGGGACCACAGGGGCCCTACCAAAGATGTCCTGTCCCAATAAACCTGTAGCTTACCCTATCATGGTGTCGTAAATATTGAATTCGTCCAGCAATCTCTTACTTAACTGTGATTGGTGGACTAAAATAAAAATCTACCAAATAACAGCCAATAGGAGAACAGATGAGTCGTTCAGCACAACACCCCAACTTATGTTTTCCTGTTGGATATTTATTCTCCTTTACATAGTTCCTCATGTGATGATACTGGAAATGTGATGGGCGGTGTATTTATTTAATGTCTTATCTCCCACTGTTCTAAATAGTGCAAAAACAACTGCCCCTAGGGGGCTACAGGAGCAGTGCTCCCTGGGTCCCTCCCATTTCTCTTATAAGGTGCGGCGCTCCCGAGTGCTCTCCCAGGGGTCGGTGCGCCCTGGGGACCTCCCAGGGGCGGTAGCGCCCCAAACTGCATTTCCAGTGGCGTCGGCGACTCTAGGGATTCTCCAGCGGCAGCGGCGATTTCTGGCGCCCTCCCTGGGGCCCTCGCAGGGGCAGTAGCACCAAAAGGGCTATCCCAAGGGTGTCGGCGCCCCCAAGGGCCCTTCCAAGGGCAAAGACGCTCCCAGGGGCCCGCCAATGGAAAGCAGCGACCCAAGGGGCCCTTCCATTGTCAGCAGCGAATCCAGAGTCATTCCCAGTGGCGTCAGAACATCGAGAGGCTTTCCCAGGGTTAATGGCGCCCCTAGGGGCTCTCCCAGGGGTGTCGGCGCCCCCTGGGGCCATCCCAGAGACTGCAGGGACCACAGGGGCCCTACCAAAGGCGTCCTGTCTCAATAAACCTGTAGCTTACCCTATCATGGTGTCGTAAATATTGAATTCGTCCAGCAAGCTCTTACTTAACTGTGATTGGTGGACTAAAATAAAAATCTACCAAATAACAGCCAATAGGAAAACAGAACAGTCGTTCAGCACAACACCCCAACTTATGTTTTCCTGTTGGATATTTATTCTCCTTTACATAGTTCCTCATGCGATGATACTGGAAATGTGATGGGCGGTGTATTTATTTAACGTCTTATCTCCCACTGTTCTAAATAGTGCAAAAACAGCTGCCCCTAGGGGGCTACAGGAGCAGTGCTCTCTGAGGCCCTCCCATTTCTCTTACAAGGTGCGGCCCTCCCGAGTACTCTCCAAGTGGGAGATAAGACGTTAAATAAATACACCGCCCATCACATTTCCAGTATCATCGCATGAGGAACTATGTAAAGGAGAATAAATATCCAACAGGAAAACATAAGTTGGGGTGTTGTGCTGAACGACTCATCTGTTCTCCTATTGGCTGTTATTTGGTAGATTTTTATTTTAGTCCACCAATCACAGTTAAGTAAGAGCTTGCTGGACGAATTCAATATTTACGACACCATGATAGGGTAAGCTATAGGTTTATTGGGACAGGACTCCCTTGGTAGGGCCCCTGTGGTCCCTGCAGTCTCTGGGATGGCCCCAGGGGGCGCCGACACCCCTGGGAGAGCCCCTAGGGGCGCCACTAACCCTGGGAAAGCCTCTCGATGTTCTGACGCCACTGGGAATGACTCTGGATTCGCTGCTGACAATGGAAGGGCCCCTTGGGTCGCTGCTTTTCCGTGGCGGGCCCCTGGGAGCGTCTTTGCCCCTGGAAGGGCCCTTGGGGGTGCCGACACCCTTGGGATAGCCCTTTTGGTGCTACTGCCCCTGCGAGGGCCCCAGGGAGGGCGCCAGACATCGCTGCTGCCGCTGGAGAATCCCTGGAGTCGCTGACACCACTGGAAATGAGGATTTGGGGTGCCACCGCCCCTAGGAGGTCCCCTGGGTGCACCGACCCCTGGGAGAGTACTCGGGAGGGCCGCACCTTGTAAGAGAACTGGGAGGGCCTCAGGGAGCACTGCTCCTGTAGCCCCCTAGGGGCAGTTGTTTTTGCACTATTTAGAACAGTGGGAGATAAGACGTTAAATATATACACCGCCCATCACATTTCCAGTATCATCGCATGAGGAACTATGTAAAGGAGAATAAATATCCAACAGGAAAACATAAGTTGGGGTGTTGTGCTGAACGACTCATCTGTTCTCCTATTGGCTGTTATTTGGTAGATTTTTATTTTAGTCCACCAATCACAGTTAAGTAAGAGCTTGCTGGACGAATTCAATATTTACGACACCATGATAGGGTAAGCTACAGGTTTATTGGGACAGGACGCCTTTGGTAGGGCCCCTGTGGTCCCTGCAGTCTCTGGGATGGCCCCAGGGGGCGCCGACACCCCTGGGAGAGCCCCTAGGGGCGCCACTAACCCTGGGAAAGCCTCTCGATGCTCTGACGCCACTGGGAATGACTCTGGATTCGCTGCTGACAATGGAAGGGCCCCTTGGGTCGCTGCTTTTCCGTGGCGGGCCCCTGGGAGCGTCTTTGCCCCTGGAAGGGCCCTTGGGGGTGCCGACACCCTTGGGATAGCCCTTTTGGTGCTACTGCCCCTGCGAGGGCCCCAGGGAGGGCGCCAGAAATCGCCGCTGCCGCTGGAGAATCCCTGGAGGCGCCGACGCCACTGGAAATGCAGTTTGGGGCCCTACCGCCCCTGGGAGGTCCCCTGGGCAAACCAACCCCTGGGAGAGCACTCGGGAGCGCAGCATCTTATTAGAGAAATGGGAGGGACCCAGGGAGCACTGCTTCTGTAGCCCCCTAGGGGCAGATGTTTTTGCACTATTTAGAACAGTGGGAGATAAGACGTTAAATAAATACACCGCCCATCACATTTCCAGTATCATCGCATGAGGAACTATGTAAAGGAGAATAAATATCCAACAGGAAAACATAAGTTGGGGTGTTGTGCTGAACGACTCATCTGTTCTCCTATTGGCTGTTATTTGGTAGATTTTTATTTTAGTCCACCAATCACAGTTAAGTAAGAGCTTGCTGGACGAATTCAATATTTACAACACCATGATAGGGTAAGCTACAGGTTTATTGGGACAGGACGCCTTTGGTAGGGCCCCTGTGGTCCCTGCAGTCTCTGGGATGGCCCCAGGGGGCGCCGACACCCCTGGGAGAGCCCCTAGGGGCGCCACTAACCCTGGGAAAGCCTCTCGATGTTCTGACGCCACTGGGAATGACTCTGGATTCGCTGCTGACAATGGAAGGGCCCCTTGGGTGGCTGCTTTCCCTTGGCGGGCCCCTGGGAGCGTCTTTGCCCTTGGGGGCGCCGACACCCTTGGGATAGCCCTTTTGGTGCTACTGCCCCTGCGAGGGCCCCAGGGAGGGCGCCAGACATCGCTGCTGCCGCTGGAGAATCCCTGGAGTCGCTGACACCACTGGAAATGAGGATTTGGGGCGCCACCGCCCCTAGGAGGTCCCCTGGGTGCACCGACCCCTGGGAGAGTACTCGGGAGGGCCGCACCTTGTAAGGGAAATGGGAGGGCCTCAGGGAGCACTGCTCCTGTAGCCCCCTAGGGGCAGTTGTTTTTGCACTATTTAGAACTGTGGGAGATAAGACGTTAAATAAATACACCGCCCATCACATTTCCAGTATCATCGCATGAGGAACCATGTAAAGGAGAATAAATATCCAACAGGAAAACATAAGTTGGGGTGTTGTGCTGAACGAGTCATCTGTTCTCCTATTGGCTGTTATTTGGTAGATTTTTATTTTAGTCCACCAATCACAGTTAAGTAAGAGCTTGCTGGACGAATTCAATATTTACGACACCATTATAGGGTAAGCTACAGGTTTATTGGGACAGGACGTCTTTAGTAGGGCCCCTGGGGTCTCTGCCGTCCCTGGGATGGCCCCAGGGGGCGCTGACACCCCTGGGAGAGCACCTAGGGGCGCCACTACCCCTGGAAAAGCCTCTGGAGGTTCTGACGCCACTGGGAATGACTCTGGGTTCGCTGCCGACAATGGACGGGCCCCTTGGGTCGCTGCTTTCCTTTGGCGGGCCCCTGGGAGCGCCTTTCCCCTTGAGAGGGCCCATGGGGGCACCGACATCCTTGGGATAGCTCTTGGGGTTGCTACTGTCCCTGCAAAGGCCCCTGGGAGGGCGCTAGAGATTCGC
Source organism: Homarus gammarus (assembly GCA_958450375.1). NCBI lineage: Eukaryota > Metazoa > Arthropoda > Malacostraca > Decapoda > Nephropidae > Homarus > Homarus gammarus. The sequence goes on from CAUDMG010003785.1 coordinate 141,824, forward strand.
GGAGTCCACTGGAAATGCGGTTTGGGGCGCCACCGCCCCTGGGAGGTCCCCTGGGCGCACCGACCCCTGGGAGGGCCCCTGGGTGCACCGACCCCTGGGTGAGCACTCGGGGGCGCCGCACCTTATAAGAGAAATGGGAGGGCCTCAGGGAGCATTGTTCCTGTAGGCCCCCTAGAGGCAGTTGTTTTTGCACTATTTAGAACAGTGGGAGATAAGACGTTAAATAAATACACCGCCCATCACATTTCCAGTATCATCGCATGAGGAACTATGTAAAGGAGAATAAATATCCAACAGGAAAACATAAGCTGGGGTGTTGTGCTGAACGACTGATCTGTTGTCCTATTGGCTGGTAGATTTACATTTTAGTCCACCAATCACAGTTAAGTAAGAGATTGTTGGACCGCGACTAAGCATGCTATCGGGCTCATGGGAGGGGACGCCTCTGGTAGGACCCCTGGGAGTGCCCCCACCCCTGTGAGGGCCCCTGGGAGTTCTGCCACCCCTGAAAGGGCCCCTGGGGGCACCGCCGCCCCTTCAAGGGCCTCCGGCAGCTCCACCGCCTCTGGAAATGTCCAGGGTGCCACCCCCACCTGGAAAGGTCCAGGGCGCCACTGCTCCTGAGAGGGCCCCTGGGGTCTCCGCCACACCTGGCAGGGCCCCAAGGGGCGCTGCTGCCCTTTGAGGGCCCTTGGAGACCCAACGTGAATCAAGGAAGTACAAGCTGAAAAATCTGTGCCGTACAAATTGGGTGCAACCCCAAGATGCTCTTGAAACCTTTGTGGAGTTACATCTCTCGGTGGTGGCCTGCATGGAGGACACTGTGGAGAGTGGTCCTGGCAGGTGGTCTACAGAGTTACTGACTGAATTACAAGTGCACATAGTCTCAAAATGCCCATGATATTGGTCAGATTTCAAAACATTTTCTGGGGGATTTACAGTGCCCCCCCCCCCCCCCCCATTCCTGGATCTACCCCTGATATGGAGCTAATTTTTGGTGTTTAAAGGATTAATAACAAGAAGGTGAACTATGGAATAACACTTTTATTTCACACTGTTGACAGAAAGCTTCAAAATGTCACCAACAGAACTACAATGACCAGTCCAGACACAGGCCCCACTCAATGCAGTATATCACTCAAATCAACATAATTAATCTATGAATATTATGTCACAAAGAGTTTAGTTCCAATTACAGTATCTTTATTATGAGAGAAAACAAAAATTACCACCCATAGGTAATCATAATTGGTTTAAGGCACAGTACTGTAATCATATATACTCGCCATTCCTGCATTGTTTGGTGTTAAGTGGACATTTACAGAATTTTTTGTCACTTAAATATACCTGTACTTGACACAGGAATGAAAACCTTTATCTAATATATATGACTACTTAGAATTAGCAACTGAAGCACTATGTAAGTTTACTGTATAAGAGATCTCAGTTTCTCATAAGATTTAGGTCACATATAAACACAAAGGTCGACTTGAGAGTAGTGAAGAGTGACCCTGTGCCAGAGAGCCAAGTTACTTATATAAAATCAAGCGCTTTTGAAAACCACCAAATTACATAGAGCGGACAAATTGCTTCCATCTGCAAACTTGCTACACAGATGAGAATTCTTTTGCGTTATATTTGTCCTAAGATGTGTGAGAACTTGCCAAATTCTCGGATAAATATTGTCGCGAAATCATCGCTGTGAATAGATAAAGTCTTACAGCATCTTGCAGGAGAGGAAAAATGTTCTCTCAATCTCAAGAATTTGCAAGTTTTAGAAATGTTTTTAGAGAGATATATTTTAAAGTGGTTCTGTCAATAATATGAGTCGCTCTTTTCAGGAAGATTTTGAACTGTTTAAGCAATCCAGAAACGTTTGCAAAGCTCTACATAATCTGTTATGGTTTAGGGTCTTTTGTGTTGCTATCTGAAACAAGTGATAACGTAATGATACAAAACAAACAATAAACATTCCTCAAGTAATCATTCCAAAATCCAAGTCACAAAACACTGAAGATAATTTTTCCGTAATTTTTCTGATAAAATTATTCTGGATTCTGTTGGAGTCCGGTAATAAAACAATGATACCATTAACATATCAGATAAATGGATACTAATGCAGTGGATTCAGATTCAGAGACGTAAGTACTGTACATATTGCGTACACTTTAACACAGAACATCTTCTCCTTCCCTACAAGGACCACTGAAAGACACAAGTATGTGGCGCTGATGATGACGTGAACAGAAGCAACATTAATACTGAGACAAAATGATGAGTCACCACTACAGGCTTATATGGGTGACCACCATTAAATGAGACATGAATCACCAGTACAGGTGTATGTGGGTGACTGCATCACACTGAGTACGATGACAGAGTCACCAGTGCAGGCCTAATTAAGTTATTGCGCCATTAAGTAAGACGTGACAATTTGCCAGTACAAGCATATGTGAGCGACTGTCATTAAGATATGACGAGTCACTACTACACTCATATATGGGTGACTGTCGTTATAACACAACAAGTCACCAGTACATGAATGACAGCATCATTAGGAGAGACAGCCTAGCCTATGGCAATGGCAAATAGGGTAAGCCACACTCATATACAACCTCTAATGAAATCTTCCATTATGAAAACAGACTTGGATAAGACTTCCTTCCTTGACAACCAATCAGCAAACAAGATGGTACGATGCTATACATCAAGATACAGTATATTGTTCCTGCTTTTAGATTGTTCAATTCTTAAAACTATTATGACAGAAGCGATTGATTCTGTTGTCGTCACATTTCTGGGAGTTCCATTCTTGTGTGGCTGTCAGGGTAAGAAGTCTCTCCTAGACTTGTCAAAGTTGGACATCAGATAAATACAGTTATGTATCTAATGTACATAATACTTTTCCATTGGCCTTGTTGTAGAGAGCATTCAGTTTTGATACTCCTGCAATACTGCCAGCAAGATTTTACATGAACCCTATTACAGTAGGTTTAGTATCTTAATGCGAGATCAAAACTGTGTCCAACCAAGAACCAAGATATGAACTTAAGAAAAAGTAAATTGGATACGTTTCCAATTTAGTTGTCTTTTTATGGAAACCTTTACTACACATCATGACCGTATACCTAAACCTTTATAAAACCTTCTTCCAACTTAGAACCACACAATAAGCAATAAAATACCAAGGACAAAAATTACCACCTGCTAGTGCAGTCTGTCCAGAACAACAAAATAATAAGAATAAAAGTTCAAACACAACACAACAAAACATCTTTTTGAAGAAGTGAAAATTTCCAGAGACTTAACATACATCACTGGGGCATATTGTAACTGAATCCATTGAAGTACTGTACCTAAATAAGAACACAGTCCATAACTTACACAACATAGTATACATAACAAACGGTCAAAATTCAGTTAAGTATATTGCTCACTGATGTAGTTACAGTATATTAACGATGCATCAAACATTACTGCTAAGCAACCACACAATGTTTTGGGCTACTAAGAACTGGCTGCATTCATCACTTGGAAAACCCTCTATAACGTCAGTACACAATGTAATTAACTACTGTGGATTATATGTATTTATTAGTTTTGACAAAATCCTCTACTAAACAGACTTCAGTAACCATGGAACTAACGAGTCAAAGTAAAAAAAATCAATAACTATTTAACTCGTCAATCCAAAACACTAATTTCAACACCTGTTTTAACTCACTAACCAACCACATAGTTAACATATGCAAGTGCAACACCTTCCTCAAGTGAGAACCGAGCAGTCATTCTCTTTAATAAAAAATATATCTTTTCTCTCTGTTGAAGGGTTTGAGCTAAGATCTATGTCTCTCTACTGCTGGTAAACCTTGTGCTATAACCTATGGATTAACAGATGGCAGTCATGGACACCCCATCTAACAGCAGTCTGGCAGGAGTGATCAACTATAACTATTTCTGGTGGTAATTTCTAACTACATACAGCTGTCTAATTATTATCTTGAGTTACCAACTATTTCATATAATTAATAAATAGTCTATGATAAAATCCATCTGATAATTGGAGGGGAAAGAAAATTAATACAGTATATATATAGGTCTATTCACTCTGACAGAATCTGGTGGTCATATAACTAACTACATCTGCCTGTTATCTTGAGTTTATCATCTATTTAATTAATAATAAATAGTATCTATGATAAAATCCACTTTATATTTCCTAACAGTGAGGAGGAGTAAAGACATCACCATTACCCTCCAACACTGTCAATCGCTTTACTTCTTGGTGATGGAAGCTTTGCGTTCTTTCTCCATCTGTTTCTTCATGTCAGCCTCCAGTTGCTTGACTCGGGCTCGGGTCATCTCCACGCCCTCCAGGCAACACTCCTTGTAGTGGGGGAAGTTCTCCTGTGGACGGACAAAAGTTTCTTTACTGCAAAGAAACTAAAACAGGAGAAAGACATGGAGGAAGACACTTATATATGAAAAAACAAAAGAAGAAGAAACAGAGGAGGATTAGGAGAGGGGGGGGGGGGGGGGAATAAAAGCATGGCATAAGAAAGAGAACAGAGAAAATAATAAACTTTAGAGATTAAACACCAAAAAGTAGTCCTTAAGAAAAATCAAGATTCCAGAGGGAAAAGTTAATGTGCAAACACCAAACTCTATGGCTGGGAAATATCATTACAAGAGCAAAAGAAGAATATAACTACACAGGTAACTAGGAAATACTTAAGAAGACCTTCAGTTGATTAAAAATTTCTGGGGTATTAATCTAACACAAGAGCCAAAACTCTTAAAATTACACATGAACTTTATTTAGTGAATGCAGTCCAGTACAGTATGAAAAAAAGGAAGGGCAAATCCAGGGGGGAGTGTCCTGGGAGTCTGGACTATTGACTTCAGAATGTCTCCTAGTATCAAGTACACAAAGCGTCAAAATGCCCATGATATTGGTCAGATCTCCAAAAAAAATTGGGGGGAACGTACAGTGCCCCCCCCCCCCCCCAAACCCCACAGCTGTATGGGCTCACTGCAATCACCATGTTCCCCCACCCGTAACTTCTTTGACCCCCCTTTGATATTCCTGGATCCGCCCCTGCAAATGTGCTTAAATTAAGAGCACAGAGAGTGAAAATTTACAGATAGATGATAACAGAGGACAATTAACCTAAGTTATACATGTAAGGAGCCTCGGGTCTTTAAGTGATCACATGCCATGTAATGAGTAAATGTTCATTGCTTAATTTAGTTTTCAGCCCCAAATCAACCATTCTTCGTGAGTCACCCAATACCTCATCTGGTTGGGATTTTTATTTTTAATCAACCTGAAATCTTAAAATAATTAGTATAACATCCCATATCTGAGGCTCCCTAAATTCCATCCCATTAACGCCAAAAAAAAAATTACTTTTCATCACTCCTCTGACTCACCTTGACCCTCTCACTCCACCTGAAGAGTTCACCATAGCACTTGTAATTGTAGTCCATGGCATCGAGTTCAGTGACGGAGGCAAGTACAGCGATGTCAGCGATGGTGATCCTCTCCCCACACAGGTAAGGAACACCACCAATCTCCAGGAAGTGATCCAAGTAATCCAGGCTGGTCTTGAGGAGGTTTTCCTTGTCTGGGTCGGGTGGAAGTCCCTGGTGGATCTTTGGGCCCTAAAAAATATGTCTATGTGAAAATAAAAGGAAATGGAACCTGGGAATAAATTATCTGTCATCCTGAAGCTGTTAAATTATTGGAATGTTAACCCCTTATGTATGGACTCTCCTCTGTGCTGAATAAAATCGTCTAGTGGTAGCCAAATAAAATATTAAAAGTGGCATCCCTGTATTGATGTATACAGCTTTAACTAAGGGCTAGTTATATTAATAGAAACTAGACATACACAACCTTCACCAAGAGATGGCTGTTTTTAAGTAAATGAGACACAGATCAGTATGATGAACAAATGGCTAAAAAATTAATATATATAACGTAAACAAGTCTATCTAAAGTGAAAATTATATTGTAAGAAATAAGCACAAGTATTCTTTAGTACTGTATGCAGTGAATAAATACATCAGAGAAGACTAACTGACCACATTGTTCTAGTAATACATATTATGCTGTGGATACAACTACTGTATATGTTAAGGTCTAATTTACACTCTAACTCCTTCATAAACTAAAGATGTTAATGTTGGAGGAGGAGGAATGAGGAGGAGGAGGAGTGAAGAGGAGTAAAGAGGTGGAGAGGGAAGTGTAAAGAAGACGAATAGTGAGGAAGGAGGAGGAGGAGCAGAAGAAGTGAAGAGGAGTAAAGAGGTGGAGAGGGAAGTGTAAAGAAGACGAATAGTGAGGAAGAAGGAGGAGGAGAGAGGAGCAGAAGAAGTGAAGAGGAGTAAAGAGGTGGAGAGGGAAGTGTAAAGAAGACGAATAGTGAGGAAGAAGAAGGAGGAGGAGGAGATATAAAAAAGAAGAAGAGATCACAAAGATAATAATAAAACTAATGTAAAAACGACAGGAGGCATAATACAGTATAGGAAAAGAACGAGCCACTCACGAAGTACTCCTTGATGGCGTGGTAGAGGGTGCCCATGTCGAAGAACATCATACGGTCCACCTTGGCTCTCTCCTCAGCCTCCTTTGGGTACAGGTACTGGTTCTCCTCCGCGCCATGTTTGTTCATCAGGTACATCATGATGGCTCGACTGAAACCCCCATCGGTAAATCAGTACAAGTCAGGTCAGGTTAGGTCAGGTTATGTCTTAAAAAGGAGAATTAATGACCTTTACAAACAATACTGGGTCAAGGTAATGTACTATGTTAGATCAGGGTGATTGGTCATATAGGTTCAGGTATGCAAAGGATATATCAGGTTAAATCAGGTCATAATTGAATCTTTACAAATATACTGTATTACACGTACAGTACAGAGCTTACACTACCACCAGATGATCACAGAACTTAAATTAACACTAAATTAAATCTTAAACCAAAATCCAAACTAAATAAACCTTTAAATTAAAACACTAATACCTAATCCACAAATAAACCTCACTTTCTGGTTATATTTTCCTTATTTCTTTCTAATTTATTTTTATTCACCTAACACAGTAACAATACAATATTCCATCCACAAATTCCTCTCCATATCCAGTCCAATTAACAAACTAATCATATATACAGTACAGTAATTCTAATCTAATGAATAAACAAAACAAAGTCAGAATACAATATATTTAATTATTTATAAACACTGAACTTATTACCTTAAACGAATATTAACTAGTTTTTATATCATACCTTAATAAAATTACTTAATATAGATATTTTTAAGAGGAAATTTATATAATTAAAATGGACTTAAAAAAAACTTCAATATTTTAATGGACGTCTTTTGGATAAATATCACCTCAACACACCATTACGGAAGTTTATGCCCTGGTACTGCCATATCTTCTAATAATATCCTGGTGGGTGGGTGTGGTAATGGGTGGGTGGGTGAATGTGGGCCAGGCTGGGGTCTTGTGTCATGCAGGCAACCCACACACACCCTCAAAATATCTTCTCCTCCTCCTCCTACATCACCACAACTACTACCACAACCTCCCTACATCACCACAACTACTACCACAACCTCCCTACATCACCACAACTACTACCACAACCTCCCTACATCACCACAACCTCCCTACATCACCACAACTACTACCACAACCTCTCTACATCACCACAACTACTACCACAACCTCTCTACATCACCACAACTACTACCACAACCTCTCTACATCACCACAACCTCCCTACATCACCACAACTACTACCACAACCACTCTACATCACCACAACTACCACCACAGCCGCCACCACCACCACATACCTACCTTTAACTCCAACCAAAATAACACACACCTTTCTTTCTCCCCCCTCTCCTCACCTCTCCCTATATCCGCCCCTCACCATTAAGTCAGGAGGGGCGCACCTCACACCTATTCCGAACCTATGCTAATTACCTCATTAAATATTCATACACCAGCATTAGCGCCATAAGTTTGCTTCGGGTGGCAGGTGAACGAGCTAGCAGACCCCCCCCCCCTCCCCCTTTCTCTTGGCACCCTTTTCCCCCTCACCTACCGGGCACCTTACACCTTTCCCGGTTCCTTATTAACACCCCTTCAAGCACCATCATTTGGCAACCTCCCTTTCCCTCGTGGCACCCCTTTTTCATCCTCCTCTCTCTTTCCCCCTTTTCCCTTTACTTTCCTCCTTCCCTATCCCCTCTCTTCCTCTTTCCTCTTCTATCTTCTTCTTCTCCAATTCCCTCTCCTCTACCTTCGTCTTCCACCCTCTCTTTTCTTCCCCTCCTTCCTCCTGACAAGCTGAGGTATGGCAAGACACGGTCAGTCAGGCACTCTGGTGGTCCGTGACAATCGCTTTACACACCATCACCCACTACACCTTAGCACCTACACCATCAGCAAAATTCGTTAACTCTGTCTCTTGAATCACACAGGCAGCTCACCTAAAAACCAACCACAGACGATTACCCATGTAGCAACCAAAGAGTGAATCAACCTTGCAAAGTAATCTAAATAATATGCACTAAATCATACTACCAACTTGATATAAATGGTCAACTTAATAGTAATTGAGGTATGTGGTTAATTAAATACATTTATTACATATATGGTTGATTTTACACCATCTACCACTCCAGCATTTAAAGTAGGCTGACTGAATACCGAAAACACTACATCGTCTCATACAATTGCTGTTTAAACATATACAAAATACCGTATGGCTTTGACCAGCCAACAAAGAGCTACATTAAGCCACCGAGGGATAGCTGCCAACAGAAACAGGTTCTAGCTGAGGCCTTCCCATCATTACATAACAAAGAACCAATAATTAAACCCTAATATTTACGAACCAGTGTTGGCATTTAAAAGTTGCCATATTACATTTTTCTTAATATTTAATTCTCATTTACCATCCATACTATAACAATATAATTAGTTTTATAATATCGAGAAAAAACTTAGTTTTTATACATCAAATATACAGAGTTTCTATACTACCTTACAGACACAAGAGTTTGAAGAAAAAACAAAACTTGGTAACTGTCACGTAGACATGATCTTGCCAGCTCAAGGGTTTGTAATTATCTATTTAAATGTCCAGACATCTCTACATTGAGAGAAACTCACACGGGTAGTCAATATGGTATTTCATCACCTATTTTCTTGTGATATTTAGTTGAATGAAGAATAGATTACAATATACTGTATACTGATCAGAACGGTCGTGAAATATTTATACTTATCTTCGCGGCCAACGACTCGTAAACGGACATATATATGGGCACTAAAAATACGATTAAGCAAATAAAAGGGTAATTTGGATATCTCCTGCACAGTCCATTAGGCAGACCCCATCACCCCAGTCTGTGTTGACCTTGTCTGTGGGGGAGGTGGTGGAGAGAGTGCAGGGGGGAAGGGAGGCACTGACCTGAACCCTCTTAATGGCACACCATCACCAAGACCAATGCACCACGACGCCCCTTCCCACGTAGAGAAGTCCTTTTAAATCCCCTGAAAATCCCTGATAATGGTGGTCGGGGGACGTAAGTTAGTCCTATGGTTGAGAGGCGTTTCTGTTACAACACACGGCTATTATCTCTATATATGGAGCACCCAATTGTAGCTACGGTAAGCGAGGGTGTCTGTGCCCTCAAATTTTCCCAGCCAGGTGATTACATGTTGCCGGTAGCATTACCATTCCAGGAATTCTCAGCCGTCTGCTCCGTTACCATAATATTTATACCTCTAGCCTCAGCCGACGTCTCTCCACCACCCAATTGGAACCTCGGCTCCATTTACAATCTTCCTCACCGTCTTCACAGTTCCACAGCCACATCATACTTACAACGTCTCATGCACTACTAATCAATATCCCAGTATTATATCAGGAACAGTTACAGAGAATGCCGGAAATACGAGGAAAAAAAGAAGTAAATACCATGACGGCGTGCTTCCTGTCCATGACGTTGCCGGGAGACCAGCTGATGTGTATCGAATCGTACACCCGGCAGAGGCGTTCCACTTGTTGCGCACACAGACGATTTAAAGGTCTCGTTAATTCCTCTATTTTAAAACTCCCCCACGGTGACAACGCCCTCTTTTTAAAACACCATTATATCCCCACTTAAGTTAATAACGTTTTCGTATTACACTCATATCCAGCAGCTGATTTTGTAAGATATATTTTACGTGTTTGTTTGAAATGTTGGCTGGGGGCTTCGTTGATCATAACAAATTAAATTCCAAAACTTCATCCGCCCGTCTGGTTGAGTTCTTCCATTTATCATCTCACGTTGTTTACTGTCCCAGGAAATCTATCTCTTTCTCTCCACTGCCGTCCTTCTCATAATATAACCGGCAGCAAAGCAGAAAAAGACAGACCCACAGGCAGACTGCGTTGGTAGTTCGTCGGCAGACAAAGCAGACACGGCAATGGATGGAATACGCGGTTATAATTCTTCATTTCAAGTTGTTTCTTGTAGATAGACAGAGGGACAGACGGCACGAATGATCACAGGTGGACGGAAGAAGCTTGAATCGATTGTCACTTGTTATTACAGATGCATAGACGCAAGCTTGTAAGATACACTCCCGGGGTTGATGGCGTTGTGTTGGCCACCCTGACGCCCGGGTTGAAGGATGGTGTAAATATTTAGGCAGTGCCGAGTTCCCTGTGTGAAGGCATGCCATGTCTAGGAGAGATAGGGTAGGGGGGGGGGGGTAAGAGAGACGGAAAGATAGATAGAGCGGGAGTAAAAAGAGACAGGGAAGAGAAATGGGGAGAATGGAATGAGACGAAACGAGATCAAGAACAATTAAAAAGGGAAGAGATAAAATATAGAAAAAAATAATGATAAGTAGTCAAAAAGATAAATGAAGGAGAGAGGAACGGAGACACGACCAAACACAGAGAAGAAGAATGCGAGAGTGTGTCGACGACGAAGAGTGAGTGTGTGAAGGGGGGGAGGTGAGAGAGACCACCTAATACCCATCACCAGCTTGTCACTCTTCCATCATTGCTTCCATCTTCAACCACATTGTCCAAATTTATGACCGTGACCCCTCCACGCCCTTCCACGTCCTCCCTCAGGCTTCGTGCATCTCCAGTAACCCCCTCCCCCAAAGGCTTCACGTCCCTACCTCACTTTCTCCCGTCCCTTTAAATCCTCACGCCTTCTCTACCTTGTGCCCCTTCCCCTCTTCTCCACCCCCCCCCCCCCTCCTCTCAGGTAGGCCTAGCATAAATATGGAAGGTCAGGGGAAGGGGTGAAGATCAGTCACGACTTAAGGGAAGGGAAGGAGAGAGGAGGAGGGGGAGGAGGGGTACAGGGGAGGGAAGGAAGGAGATGGTTAATACGGGACATGGAAGAAAGAAAAAAAACTCAACGACTCCTTAAATGAATCCTTAATCGAATCCCCGACTGAACCTCCAACATGACCCGACCCCCACCCCCCTGAATGACCCTTCTTTGTGTCGTCCATCCATGGCTGCCTGGTGGCGGGGGGGGGGGGGGGGAACCTCTTGGTTGTGTGGGAACGAGAGGACCACCATGAACCAAGAGGCAGGTGATATTATCTCTCTCTCTCTCTCTCTCTCTCTCTCTCTCTCTCTCTCTCTCTCTCTCTCTCTCAGACGCTCCAGTAGACGACTCAACGTAGGTAAACAAGACTCCCCCCAACGAAAGTAATATGAGAGCCGACCCCACCTGTCCAATCAACTCGTATTTAGCAAAGAATAGACAGAGATTCATAGACAGATATTGAGGCCGTGTGGGTGTAAGACGTAGGTGTACTCGAGGCTACATAAATGAAGTGTGGGTGTAGGTGTGGGTACAACTAGCTGGTGTGGGGGGGGGGGCGGTACTCGAGGCTACACAAGCGACATCCTGAAGGTGTAGAGATGTAAAGGTGTAGAGTTGAAGGTACCTATACCCACACAGACCCTCAGAAGGTGTAGGCTGTGTGGGGGGGGGGGGAGGGGGAATACTCAGCCACGTACCTCACCCCCACGACACACACTAGGAGGCAACAAGTCACCACACACGAGTTTGATCTTTGTCTTCAGAGGGTCACTTCCTGTGTGTGTTCCCAGGCAGGCAGGCAAGGAGGGAGGGAGGGAGGGAGGGAGGGAGGGAGGGAGGGAGGGAGGGAGGGAGACAACTAACCAATCAACTAATCTATTAATCAGCCAATCAGCTAATCGATCAATCAGGCAGCCATCTGTGGTGTATAGAAGGGAAGGGAGGTGGAGGGCTGTGTATGTGTCCTTCATCCTCCTCCACACACACACACACACACACACACACACACACACACACACACACATGATCTGATCTAATCAAACCCAAATGAAGGTTCACTTGACGCCCCTCAACCCGGAGCTATTGAACCTCCTGTGTACAACACCCTGCAGTGTGTCACCAAGACTGTCTGACTGTCTGACTGGATAACTGGATGACTGTATGAGTGGATGATTGGATGACTGTATGATTGGGTGAGTAAATTGAGATAAGTTTATAAAGTGGTTGGATAAATCAACAGACTGGATGAATCACCCATGTAAATGAACGTAACTGGTGAGTGCATGACTGTATCACTTGACTGAATACATAACTGTACATATAGACTGTTAATGTATCACCCAATACTGGCGATTCTAAATCATAATTAATTGTCTATCTGTCAAAAGTTAAAAACACAACATATGTTAACTGAGACCAGATCATTCTCACACACACACACTGACGTTCATACATTCTAGACGTTCTTAAAGACTGTGTTGACTGGAGTTCTCATAGTCGAGTGTTGTTTCTCACAGACTGTTGACAAGGAAACATTCTTCTAGAGGTGCTCCTGGACATTCTACAGGTTAAATGAGTGATGGGAGGGAGACAGGTAAGGGTGGTCGGGTCAGTACCGCCGCCGCTCTGTTTTGGTATGATGGGCCTCAGCTGATCGTGGGAAGCTGGCGTGGGAACCCGGCTCACGGCTGCTCCGCCCAGCCAGCCTGCCAGCCTGCCAGCTAGTCGGCCACCAGCCAACAGAAAAAAAACAGACAAAAAGACAACTTGCAGACAAACAAACTGCCAGCAAACTAGTCAGCCATCTTGTTACTGACTTTTTTTTAAGAATCCATCTCTGTATCGTAGCTCAGGTGAGTAACATACGTTCTCACACTTCCCGTAATGAGATCATTAACGTGGGACGAACCTTTGAGACTGTGAACCCCAGCAGGAAGGTCGTCATCACTCCCTCTCCCCTGCCGCAGGTCGTGGTGGGTCGTCAGGAGCACCACCAGGACGCCGCAGGAGGACAACAATTCCAATTGGGGCACCACAAGACAAGGTGAGACACACCCCGGGGCTGACACGGCACTTCCCACCACCACTATCACCACCCACCACCACTATCACCACCCACCACCACTATCACCACCCACCAACACTATCATCACCCACCACCACTATCACCACCCACCAACACTATCATCACCCACCACCACTATCACCACCCACCACCACTATCACCACCCACCACCACTATCATCACCCACCACCACTATCACCACTCACCACCACTATCATCACCCACCACCACTATCACCACCCACCACCACTATCACCACCCACCACCACTATCATCACCCACCACCACTATCACCACTCACCACCACTATCATCACCCACCACCACTATCATCACCCACCACCACTATCACCACCCACCACCACTATCATCACCCACCACCACTATCATCACCCACCACCACTATCATCACCCACCACCACTATCATCACCCACCACCACTATCATCACCCACCACCACTATCACCACCCACCACCACTATCATCACCCACCATCACTATCACCACCCACCACCACTATCACCACCCACCACCACTATCACCACCCACCACCACTATCACCACCCACCACCACTATCACCACCCACCACCACTATCATCACCCACCACCACTATCACCACCCACCACCACTATCACCACCCACCACCACTATCACCACCCACCACCACTATCACCACCCACCACCACTATCACCACGTACGCTGTCTCTAGTAGTGATAATAACCTGGAGGAATAATTACACCACACCACCTCATTTTGTAGTGACAGACAGACAGACAGACAGCCAGACCCTTTCTTTTCATAAGCCCTCGACCGTAATACATAGGTGAGTGAACTGAGGGCGTCATTATGTATGTATCTTTGTATCACGTACACACAAGGTCACTCAGGATACATACACATATCCCTCATTCATGTGTACGTAATTTATGGTAGATCAGCTGTGTGTGTGTGTACGTATCACCTGAGTTAAAACGTGGACCAGGTAAGGAGGGAGGGAGGGAGGGAGGGAGGGAGGGAGAGAAGGAGAGAGGGAGGGATGAAAGAGAAGGAGAAATGGAAGAGGAGGGAGGGAGGAGAGAGGGACTGAAAAGGAAGGGAGGAACGGAGAGAAGGATGGGGAGAGAGAGGGGGGGAGAGAGAGAGGGAGAGAGAGGGGGAAGGATGGGGAGAGAGGGGGAAGGAGGGAGAGAGAGGGGGAAGGAGGGGGAGAGAGGGGGAAGGAGGGGGAGAGAGGGGGAAGGAGGGAGAGAGAGGGGGAAGGAGGGGGAGAGAGGGGGAAGGAGGGAGAGAGAGGGGGAAGGAGGGAGAGAGAGGGGGAAGGAGGGGGAGAGAGGGGGAAGGAGGGAGAGAGAGGGGGAAGGAGGGAAGATGCAAATGAGGTACTGAACAATGTCTCAATGGTCGAGTGAGTTTGTTTACTGGAGTGTGCTTGAGTCTCCCCTGACCAGCCTACACCACCACCTGTAGGGGGCCAGCTGGTGCACGGGTACACTCACCTGCTGGTACACATAGATGGTGGTACACATAGATGGTGGTACACATAGATGGTGGTACACACAGCTGGTGGTACACACAGATGGTGGTACATATAGATGATGGTACAAACAGATGGTGGTACACACAGCTGGTGGTACATACAGATGGTGGTACACATAGATGGTGGTACATACAGATGGTGGTACATATAGATGGTGGTACACACAGATGGTGGTACATACAGATGGTGGTACACATAGCTGGTGGTACACACAGATGGTGGTACATATAGATGGTGGTACACATAGCTGGTGGTACATATAGATGGTGGTACACACAGATGGTGGTACACACAGATGGTGGTACATACGGATGGTGGTACACACAGATGGTGGTACACATAGCTGGTGGTACACATAGATGGTGGTACACACAGCTGGTGGTACACACAGATGGTGGTACATACAGATGGTGGTACACACAGATGGTGGTACATATAGATGATGGTACACACAGATGGTGGTACATATAGATGATGGTACATACAGATGGTGGTACACATAGATGGTGGTACACATAGCTGGTGGTACATATAGATGGTGGTACACACAGATGGTGGTACACACAGATGGTGGTACACACAGATGGTGGTACACATGGCTAGTGGTTCACACGTGCGGGGAAATCCAGTAACTCGGTTATGTCAAGAATATAAACAAACGTAACTAAGTTTATTAACAGGAAGGACATGGTGGTGGTGG